>CAJPEV010000627.1:0-94044 GCA_905338385.1 Darwinula stevensoni | reverse complement strand
TCATCAAGTTGATAAGATCTTGGTTTCAGAGGTTTTGTCAGAATCGGTGTTTCAACTCAATAGATGGCGCTGCGATTAAGAAACTCTGTCCAATAATTTGGCAAAGGTTGCTCTATATTGTGGTCAAATTTCGTAAAGAACGGTTGCGTCCTCTCAGAGATATGAGCGTTCAAAGATGTACAATTTAAATGAAACGCCCTGTATATACATATATACAAGGTAGGTTCAAAAAGTTTCGAGACTTATTGCACACAAACGGTGAGCGTTACGGCACTGTTGCTGGGTCACCTTCAAAGTAGTGGCCCATGCTTCCCGTACCATTTTGCCAACATCTGCAAAGTTCCTCGAAACAGAACTGGAACCCATTTTTAGCGACCCCGTTCAGTGCCGCCACCGTAGCTTCCTTCACCTCTACTGCGGAGGAAAAACGACGTCTCTTCAGGCGCTTCTTCATTCTGGGGAAAAGGTGAAAGTCTTATGGTGAAATGTCCGGGGTATGTGGTTGTAAGACTGTGCCGGTGTCTGTCAAGTAACGGCCCACCATCAGCGATCTGTGCGCTAGTGCGTTGTCGTGAAGTTGGATCCAATTCTTGTCTGCCCACATCGGTGGTCGTTTCCTCCGGATTGCTTCTCGGAGACGCCGCAGAACATCTCCGTATATATCTTTATACGCCGTTCTTTCCTCCGAAATGAACTCACGATGGACAATACCCTCGTGGTCGAAGAACGCCTCCAACATCACCTTCCAGAGACTAACGGCCTTCTCGGAATTGTCGATGTCACTGAAACACTCGAGGGCGCGAGATTGTCTTGTCCCCATACGCCTGTCTCAGCATTCCAAAGGTCTCTGCAGCCGTTAGACACAGTCTCTGGCAGAATTTCACATTAGCACGCTTTTGGAAACATGACATCTTCGCAAGGTGAATGCAGACCGCCGACTGACAGCTGAAGAGTTGCACGTGGGGCAACTCAGTCATTGTCACGTGAGGTTAAGCCCATGTGCCCTTGATATGCACGTAGTGTGGAACCTTAACTACACTCAGCAAAATTTATTTTGGTATAGAACACACCATTCGGTCACGGTGACCCGAGTCTCGAAACTTTTTGAACCTACAGGTAGTAGTATATCTCAGGACTGTTGAGACGGAATGACGCAGCATCAATCTGCATCATCCCGTGACTTACGAAGGGCAAAGTCCATAAATGCTCTTGGAAAAATAGTGACTCGTTTGGGAGCATGGAAATGTATTTGTGCTTGCCATGCGGCCGAAATCCTCTCTACATTGCGTCTCACTCGAACAGTTCATAATGATTCTTATATGGGTTGGCAAAATTGCTTTTTGAACGTTCCTCTGTCAAAATTCTGAAAACCACATAGTACTGACTACCTGAACCAACACTGGACGGTTCGTGTCAACGATAAAAAAGGAGTCGTGTTGGCTTTGTTACTTCGCATTCGAAAGGAAGAATGGTCTGTACAAGCATTCCTTGGCAATGAAAGTATTTCTCAAGACGATTGAATACCTTCTACAGTCGGAGGCCCTGCCGTTTCGCCGAAATCAAACGCGAGTTCATCCTTGGAATGCTGAAAAAATACTGCTGTTGGATTAATTTAATAGATTTGCCAAGCTTTGTTGAGGATGTCTTCATTATTATGAGGTCGATGCAAAGTATTGCGCATGATTATTATGTTTCCGTGACGTCGACCGGTTTAGCTACAGTAATTAGATCGAAAGTTTTGTGATGGAATATAGCGACAGGCTCTTGCTAAAATTACGACAGATCACTCTTCTCCTGCCACAAACTCAAAACGGTATCACCATGAATTAAATATGATCCTTTTTTCCCTTCGAGCAGGATAAGGTAAGGCTAGAGCCATGGTGGATCTACGAAACGTATCGGGATGAGGCAATGACATCGTCAGCATAACGATGAGAACGGAATCTACTGATCCACTTTATCTAGGCAGGATGGGATTTGGTCTATCGATTCCCATTCGGCAGTTCACGTCGCCATTACGGACCATGGGTGGATGGCTCGATCGGAGTTCCTCAAGCATGCAATGCGTCCTTCGCAGATGAATTGAGAGTGGGGTTTCTGACGAAAGCATTGCTTCAATTATTCGAAACGGAAGCGAAGGGAAGAGATAACTTTTTATTCCTTGATCCTTCAGGAATTCATCGTCTAACTGTTGAGAGGCTTCGCGACTCGGTACTCCGACTCTTTCTTATGCCACGTGTTCCATAATTAATGCGGCATTTTTTCATTCCTTCTTCAAGCGCTTTCCACCCACTCCATCCCCGTTCGTTGCATGGGTCTACCCTGTAAACGTGTGGTATGGATGAGTTTGCATGACAGAAATGGGATTCTTTTGTGCGATGCAGTTGCGTGCAGCACCGTGACAGTGGAGAAATGCCGAGCAGGACTGCGGACCCTCCAGGCGTTTCAGATGTTCCAGCCGACCTGCCTCTGCAGGGAGCCTCATCTGGACCCTGAGTGCAACAAGTACCGCAACTTCTTCTTCGATCACCCCTGCCTCTACGTGGAGAGCAGAGGTGAGTCCATTTTCTTGCGTAGCATGGAAAAATGAGGGGAGAGGAAAGCGTGCCACGAATCCATGATCATTTCCATCTCAATTTTCGACGTGGGAAGAAAAAAAGATGAGAAATGTGGCTGCTGTCAGAATGAGTTTCTCTTCATCCCTGGTCATGGCTTCCCCCCTTATTAATGAAATCTTCCATCTCCCTCTTCTCTATTATTTATTGCACAGTGCCCTCTTTATCAACTTCCCCTTTATAATCCTGTCAATTCCGACTCGGAGTCTTGAATGATGACATTCTCGCATGGGGTGGGCCTACGGGTGCGTAGAACCGATTTAAGTGGAGTGAAATTACTTTCCTTATGGGTCATTCCACGAACATAGGCGCAACATATTAAAAATGCGAAATCCTACATTTGGGCAATGGGCAATGCAATATTTGATATAAATACGCTGCACGTAAGCTGTTCTCAAATGCGATGCATTAAGAATAGAAGTAATCCAAAAACTTTTTAGACATGGTATTCCTTGGCTGTTCAACTTTGTGTGATACGAGCCGTGGTAAGAAAAGGCACGACTTACTTTCTCCATTATTACTTTCTGAAGAGAGATTCTGAAGATTAGACATCATGACGTAAATTCATAATCCATCTTTGTCTTAAAAGGGAGTAATATAATGATTAAATCTTTCTTCAAATTAGCAGATATTTGTTTCTGAAATTTGGCTCCTGGAGATCATCCTTTAAATGTAGCATGAGATACCAGAATCCCAACTAATTTTATTTGCTCTCATAAGTATTCTACAAAAACTGAATTCCTATTATCAGCCTACTATCTCAATTCCTGTTGTCGAATTCCCGTAATGGAAATGGGGAAGCAGAGCGCAATCGACTGCCAAATTTTTTCAGCAAACGTAACATGAATCACGATAGAACAATCCTTCCGTAGAATACGAGGTGGAGTGGAGATTGGACACGCTGCCGACGTGCGAATACGCGCATGCAGTCTGCCTTCAAGAGGAGAATTCGGATTGTGCACAGACCTTCTTCCGTTATCAGCAGGCATGTCCCAGCAGCAACGGCCGATGTCTCATGCAATCCAGGTCGGCTGGGCATCCATCTCCATCAGCACAGGGTCCCTGATTATCAACGGCCTATCGTGTACAGGCCTATTGTGTTACCCATTAGGGAGGAGTGCCTCGGAGCGTGGTCGAAGGTGAGAACCCTACCCATGTTCGGGTGTGTGTGTCCTCCGAATTCAGCCAATCGAAGCAAGTGCCTCCGGGTTCATCAGCAAATTCACTCGAACCCCTGCATCGGTGAGCTTTCTTTCGATCGTCACTGGATTCACAGCACCTGTTTTCCCACGATGAAAGAGCATGATAAAGAATCTGCACATGCACATCAAAGCACAATATTGTTTCTTTTATTTTTCTTTTCGACATTTTTTTTCGGTCATTTCCATGTAGTATGGAGGGTTTCGACACTGCGCATGGGTCTCAAGCTTTTTTTTTTCTCTTTTGGTTTTGGTCAAATTTTCAGAAGCACATGCGGAAGGACCCCTGAAGCACGAGAGGGGCGTTAAGGCCGAGCATGCCGATTCTTTGCACGTGCAGTTGTCAGGAGAATCGTTAAGGAAGAGGCGGGAGGCAGAGCCGAAGGTCCCTTGGTTCACTCTCTCCTTCCTATCTACTTCGTCCCCTGTGAATACCCAGATTCCGCCTCCACCCATCAGTTCTTCCTCTTTCCCCGCTTTCGCTCTCTCCCGGGCATTGAAGGAATCGGACTGGGATCAACATTACAGGCTACGAAGTCGGGTCCTCGGCATTCCCCATTACTACCCACCCGCTCGATCCCCACCATCTCGTACGTTCTCTCTCCCTCTATCGATTCACGTATTTATTCATTCGTTTATTTATGAGAGGAGCACGCATGCTCGCATAAGTCCACTCCGTCACTGAAGTGCATGGATCGACATTGCATGCAAAATTTGCATGATTTAGGAGAGTTTTAGAGGATTGCTCCCACGCACCTTATGATTCTGTAGCCGCAAAAGGTGGCTTTCACTCTGCATCGAACGTGATCGAATGAAAGAAAGAAAACGCCAATCAAGCCTATTACATTAATTCCGTCAAGACGAGGAGCGCAAAATGCTGAAAGGCTATACTGTAATCCTTTCGGCATCTTCATGGTCTTTCTTGCACGACTGAATCGTGGATGATAGCGGAATGTTTGATGCATTCTCGAGAGTAGCTAAGAGTTGCCCTTCCATTATGGTCCGATGATAACAGTCTAAGATATCCTTGAGTCGGTCTAATATTCACGTCATGCAGGTATAGTTAGTTCCTTGCTGGTGCTTTCCTTAATCAAGATGCTGTCATTGATAGAATGAGCTGAAGTCGGGGTGGGACCTTTAAAGTCCGTCATCTCATTGGCTGTAGGCCTAGATTAACATTTAGGTCGACTTTTCTCCATTAGCCTGGATGGATGGCTTCCCTCGGAATCCATCCTTATACGACCCGGTGTAGAACACTAAGGTGGTCTACACCTTAACCTGAGTCTGCTTTCATCGGCTGTCATAGAGCCTGAAAATATGCTTATATACTGACCAAGACGTTTGAAGTGCTATGGTTGAGTACCATAGCTATGCTGTACTGAACGCATGGTATGGGCGCAACGTTCTGTTGGCTCTCTCCCGGGATTTATACTCAGACACTCCAGACACTCACAGCAACTTTTGCTGAAGGTCAAGGGCAGAAGGTTGGGATTACAACTTTCATCTTAAAACCCCTAGTGACTGCCGGAGGCATTGTTTTAATATATGTTTAGGTTGCAAGGGGGGAGGATGGAGGTAAAGTTTGAATGCTATCGCTGGAATGCCTTACTACAATGAAATTGGAAGAAACCCAAGCGCACCAGTCACAGGGACCCGTAAGATGAATGCCGCCGTCTTGTCCCTACTGAAATTTTTATTTCACGGCCGAATGATGATCCAGTCGTAAACGGAACCGATTCCTGAGCGATTTGGTTTGGACTTGAGTAGACCTGGTCGATTTGAGTTTCGGCCAAATAGATCGAGTTAATAGGTCTACGTCTTTCTATCAACTGGACTGCTTCACATATCTGTACTTCGATATGTTCAATATGGTCAATGTTACTTTAGACGAGTTCCATATGTAAAAGCTTATTGAGGATTTCAGGATAGTCTCCAAATCGACACAGTCATTAAAAAGACACCCTTGAGAAAATATTTCATCTGGATAAAAGAACAATATCCGTATCAAGATAATCATAGCAGTCAAAAGAGGACGAAATTCTGAATAAATTATCCAGCCAATAACACTCGACATTGCGTCAAACAGGCGAGAGATAAAATGCCGTGAACACAGGTGCAGTTTCGGAGATTAAGGATGGGATGAATTTGATTAGCCGAGTTGATCGACGTCGGCTTAAAGCAGCGGCGGTCGGGTCTTCCAGCCTCCGTGCAAGCAGACTGCGACGATTTCAAACACAAGTTTAACGTTGCTACGATAGTTCAACATGGATGGAAATCCACGTGTGAGAAGCAAATTTTGTCCTCTTTCGATTGGTATGCAACAATCCACTGTGGCGTTGTACAAAAAGGTTGTTCATCCTGCTCTGACTCGAGGACAGCTCACGCGCTTCAGTGTATCATTCCCCCGTGTGTTGAGATTGACTCAAACGGTAGAAGCCTAAATGGGAAGACATGGAAGAAAGCAGGACCTCACCCATGGGAGCCATGGGATGTATATGCAAACGTGTGAACATAATTTTTTCATGAGTCGTAAATGTATCAAAACTTACGCCGCATGAATTCCAAATGCCCGAAACATCATGCACTTACGTTTCCTGAATTTACAATCAAGTAGATTTAACCATTTTTTTGCCTGGAATCAACAAAGTCCTCTACACGTGGCGTCTGAATTTTTCATTACGAAACTGGAGCCAGGGAAGTGCCAGTGCAGGCGAATCCTAGCCTCGGGATACTGATATTCGTTTTCCCTGAAAGCAGAAGTATCTTTTCGGATCCATAGAATGCATGCAAAGCCAGGTCTTCTGGGATTTGAATTACTGTCCGTTCATTTCTTGAAAGGCTTTGCAGATCTTTTGATATCAGAGGGAAGATTTAATCACTATTGCATCCTTTGGTACTATATGATGTCAAGAAGTTTCATCGTGTATACAGTATACCACCGGTTCAATCGCATTAGCCAATATTTTTTTGAGCAGTCGGATCCAATGCTAAAATATGGTACAACATGATCTGAAGAGTAAAGTGCTCTTTATGACATCTTCATGTGAAGAGACTGATGGCTAGATCGAACCGGCAGGCATGATCCATTATCCAATATTGCAACCGGCATTATTGGATAATGGATTTGTACATAAAATTAATGGATTTATGGAAACGAAATTCACGGATAATTTATGCTGAAAATAACGGTTTTCGAATGTGCTACGAGGTGCCACTAAGCTTGCGAAGGCAGCATGTATTAGTGTTGAGAATTGCTAGGAACTTTCATATAAGCGGATAACCGAATTTGTCTGGGATCTAATCACGTATATATACGTAGAGGAAGCTCCAGGGATTAATAGTACCAAAAAACGAGGCAGGACATAAGTAGATCTCTACGATAGTGACCTGAACCCTTCTTCTCGATTCTCGAGTATCATTGAATCTGCATGCAGAAATCCATCTCTCGGCACATGAATTAACGATGCATGGTTGAAAAAAGGAGGATGCACCTGGTCCTCCCTTTATGAAACTAAGGAATCCATTTCGTTTCCACCTGCCCCCGTCAGCTGATTTCATGAGGAAGTGACTGAGTAGGAATTAGGTCACCGAATTGGGAGAGTGAAATCGTGAAATGACATCTCGAAGAAATCACCTCTGGGAACCAGTAAAAGACACGATGCTGCGGGAGTAGCCTAGGCCAAGCTCCCGCAGCCGGGAACGTGCAATGAAACACGTTCCTGGTTGGTTCGCCTTGCTCTCGCGCTGGTTTCTATCTTGGTTTCTTCACGAAATCAGCCTCTCTTGGAAATCGAATATAAACATGGATTCTTCCTGGTAAACGCAGCATCGGGCATTCAACATCGAATGACGTCATTCCTGTAGTCAGAGAAGAATACTTCGTTATGTAACTAGATTTGCGGGTTATTCTGAAGTCCTCGCACGTCTTTCAGGTCGCAAACTCATCGAAATAAATTTTAGTGCAGTGCAAGAAGGAAGTTTATACCGAGGGTCCTCCATAGATTTCGCGTTGAACGCGTCGGATAACCTGACGATTTCGCCACTTATCCGACCTTCCAAAAGCCATTGGAAATGTAGAGGCGGGGAGTGGGAGGTGGGTGTGAGACATGCGCAACGAGCTCTCCCACCCCCTCCTACTCTCTCGGTTGCGTTTACGCTGCGATTCAATGAAGATGGCCTCCCCAATCATATACAGCTATGGAGCAAGGAGATTGGGTCTGGGAAATGAATGGTGCAGCGTGAATCCTCCACGAATCTCACAACCCGTCCAGACTTGGCTACCGTATCGAAGGGTTGGAGTAGTGAAGTTACGGACTTCAGACGGTTGCACGTAAAATCTATGGCTCGCATGCTTTGCAGAACTGATATGAAAAATCTATACGATCCAAAATCTCAGCAATGGAAACACGAAAAACAAGACCTCGAGAACTCACGAGAGCCATGGAAAGTACTTAATAAAAAAAGAAAATATTAACATATTCAAAGTGATATTTAAAATTTAGCCTTAACATGGTTATGACTCCAGAGCACCCTACTTCTCAGTTCCTTGTGTGACGGTAACGTGAGGGTCGAAGTCGGAGACCAAAAATGCACTGTATATGACAGCTCGACAAAGCGGGAAAAGCTCAGAAAAAACGAGGCAAGCGGCCGCGTAAGGTCTCGTTCTTCGGTATTCAGTCGAAGAACCTCGGCTTCACCTCGCTCCCGAAGCTTGGATATCGAAAGGACTCACCCCCCCCCCCACCGATCGGTTTAAGTGAACCGCATGGCGGTTACCCAACTCTCCCTTTCTTGTAACCCTCGCGTTAAGAACAAAGATGCAGGAAGAAAGAGGCGGACTTGCAACTCGAGCAGATCTAGGTGGTCACAGAACTCGAATGGCATGGTTCAGAATCAGCTCGCCCACAAATCGATACTGTCCTCAGCGCTAATCGTACAAAGGGATTTGGTTAACCTAATTCCTCGCAAACACAGGCTGTAACTCGAAACTATCACGCTACTGTGTAACGACCACGTTTCGAAAGGACATGACGGGACCCTGCCACGGACCCTGCCTAGAAGTCGACGAATGTTAATCTTGGAATGAGAGAGGGGGGGACCACACACCTTTATTGTGCAGTAAAGACTAGTAGTCCCATTACTGGAAGGAGGCTATGAGCGTGAGTTCAGAGATTTCGGACGGGACAAAGCTGGAATGAACTGGAGCTTCCGCCGTCTAGATAATTCTTATTTATTGGGAGATATCTCTATGGGAGATATCTCTATGGGAGATTCGAAGATTCTTCGCGAGGATTTTTCCAAGCAATCGAAATCATCCCTCAGTAATGAAGCAACAATAGCTATGAATTTTAAACTGGAGGGAAGCTGCACATCCCGATTTTCTTATCCTTCGTCGTACTTGTACTTTAACACGTTCAGCCCGGATGACGTAAAATGCGTCAAGGCGCACGGTGCCAATCATGACGGATAGTGCGTCATCCGGGTTGAACGTATTAATAGACTCCACATCTCCAGATCTAGCTGGCCCTTCCAGTGGAATCATGCATATCTATATTGGTAAGATGGATCGGTACGTTTTCATGGACGTTCAGGCTCAACGACAAGCTGTGATATTTCCTTGTGTCCATCCAAAATCCCAGATTCCTGATCGCTTCAGTAGGCGAGATCCGATGAATACCAGTGAGAGATTCCAGGAACAGAGAACTAGAAAATTAAATCGCATTCTGAAACTTGATTTGGATCATGCATCAGCAAATCAAATGATTCTACGATTTAATTTGAGGAAAGTGATCAGACTTGTAAATATGCGCTCATGATTGACGTCTCAAATTACATACTGAACACGTGCTAAATCCAAATTCACGATGCTGGAACTGCACGTGGATCCATAAATGGAGTAATAATGATTCGATTTAAATAAAATGTAATTTTTCTCATTGGGACCATTTGAAAGAATCATTTTATTTGATGTATGATTTCCCTCTCGACATGCAGGCATGGCTAGGGCTTTCGTTTCGACACTCCAACGTCACATACACTACATATGCCAAAAACCCGGTAGAAATGTTTTCCCCTCCTACCGGCACCTTCGATGCTTCCAGTTGCATCGTCGGTTCTCTTTCGGTGGGAAATAATTAAATAGGTTTCTTTGCGTTCGTGGCTTCTTGGATTGAAGCATCGCGTCCTGCGTGTTTCCTATCTGAGTCGAAGCGTGTTGCTGATTACGAACAAGTTTCCGTGACTTTCAGGACGGAAGTTACACGATTGAAGCGCAAAAAGAGTTATTGAACGAGACCTGGAAGAAGCTCTACACAGCTGTATAACAGGAGGTTGCCCATTTGAATAGGAATCCCTTAGCTGCGTCAATTTTCTTGCATACTGCGTCATGAGTGTAATTTAAATCAATATGGCAATTGAAAGTTGTAAAAGCGAGTCGGGACTTGTTCAAACGGTAGGAGTCCAAATGTTTCTTTTCCAGAGATTGAGTGAGAGACCCACGAAGGCGGGTATAAAGCGCTTGCCAATCTCGGACCACCCCGGCGTGGACTACAAAAGTGAGGTGATGGATGACCTGACACAACCCAAAAAAGAGTATGTCAATTCAAAACAAAGCGTTAAGGCCCCCCAGGGGGGAGCAGGCCTTTTTGCAGTGCTTGGAGACTGTGAGTTGGTCCCAGACAGGGTCCTTGAGGTCAACACCTCAACCTCTGGATCGCTCTGTTTGTTGAGGCAGAATAAAATCACAAATATTTCAACGAAAGACATACAAGACCAGCACAACAAAGCAGGTGTTCCGCAATTATTTTTAATGTGTGGTGTTTATTCAACACAAACATTTCCTTGAGAGGCCTTAACGCTTTGTTTTGAATTGACATACTCTTTTTTGGGTTGTGTCTCGATTGAAGGCGTGAGACTTGTTTAAAGCACGGTCCACGTTTTTGCCGTATCTCTCCGTGCACAATATCCAGGGGATTTTACGTTGTGAAGAACCTGGTTTAACTTCCTGTCCCGACTTTGCAAGCGTAAGCGAGGCCTACCTGTACGAGATGGTGCCAACGCAATTCAATGGGATTACCGATATATAATGGGATTACCCGATTGCCATGCTGAGCTGGAGTTGAATAAGTTGTATGTGAAAAGTGCATTGTTATGTACCTCAGAGGGGGGTCCTAACCAGGAGGTTGCGACGTGAATGGAGAGATTGAAGCCGATAGTCAACATTCGTTAACCTGCGACGACCTCCTCTCTAAAGACTCACTAATTAATGTGTCTGTCTCTTGTCATTACCATACTCAAAGAGAAAACTCGAAGGTTTTCATATAAAATCATAAAATTCATGTCATTCTTCGGTCGTGTTTTCCACAAGTTGTTAGGATCCTGTAAATGGCCCCTTAAATTTCCCTGCGAGTGACATGAATTACCTGGCACTTTTTTCGCGAGGGTCGGAATCTTCGATCGCGAATGAATGAAGGAAGACGCAACGTATGATGGCCTGGCATGGGCACGGGTCATCCATCACCTCACTTTTGTAGTCCACGCCAGGGTGGTCCGAGATTGGCAAGCGCTTTATACCCGCCTTCGTGGGCCTCTCACTCAATCTCTGGAAAAGAAACGGAACGTAACCGATGAGACCGCGTACTTGGCGCTTCATCGTTCGAGTGATAACGTGAGAACAAGTTTCCAATATTCATCAAGGGATTGCGTCTTCTCTCTCTTCGGCCGTAGACTCAACTCGCACAAAAATGAGTCAGTACATAAAGAGAATGCGACTGCAGAGCATGGACGATTCGTGGACCTCCATCGAGCTGCATCCTCTCGTCGGTTCCGTGCCCCGATTTCTCACCCATCCGATCAAAACTCATTGCTAACGGATGCCGTCCAGTGTCACGTTATGTGGTCTTCCTCCTTCCCGTTTGGAAAAGACCTGTAACTGACCCTCGGTGGAACGCGCTCCCACAGCGAGGTATCGTGTTCAGACCTGGCAGGATTTCATCTGCAGGGCCTACTTTATTTTCGTTCCATGACAGACAAGACCTTGTGTTCCAAAAGTCGTTTGGAATACAACGTGCATGAAAAAGCTTTCCCAGTCTGCTTTCCCAACGGAGTTCTCACGAGTGGAAAACACATTCTAGTCGTGCCGAGGCAAAGAACGACAACAGGTTTATTCCGCAGTCAATATTAAGTGAGAGCTCTCGCGGTCTTCTCCAATTGCACGGGATGTTGAAGCCTCGTTCGGATCGTTACGCTTCACCCTGGAGGCCTTTAAAGAAAGAGAATTTAATGGTGCTGGAAAAAGTCCAGAGACGGGATAGATAATAAATCCGTGAGGGAGATACGGGACTGGCATAAAAGCAGCGTTTAGATGCATCAGGACTATACTCGTGGGATAGAAGGCTCGTAATGGAGATCCCATCTAGGTACATATCATCATTATCGACTTTGATAAGATGATAAAGGTGTTTTCTCCAACTCAATTAAGAGCAAACGATGAGGAATCATTTCCAGTTCTGCCAGCCCCAAGTGAGATCTAAGGGAAGAAATACCTATTTTTCTTGTCGGGCAGTATGTGCATTCCCCCTCCTCACACACGATCACATGACGCTTGTCACGTGATCGTGTGTGGGGGAGGACGATGGGATGGCTTCAAGAAGGTTACATACCTTCATGAGTGAAACGTAAAAACAGGAGGGTAACGAAGCCGTAGGTAATTGGGCGATTGCACGAGACGGTCCCAACGGAAATCTTTAGCTTTAATGGGTAAATCTGCTTAAAGATGTGGAGGAAATAAAATGAGATTTGAAAAAATTGGAGTCCATATGGACATATGTGGCTCACGACATTCCAACCAAACTTTGAACGTTTTCACCTATCGTTTCTCAAAGACGAACGTGACGAACTGGAATGCGAATGTCGCTAAGACGGAAAGTTTTTGGGCGGCAATCTTCCCACGGATTTTCCGAAGGAAATGCTTCGAATGCGTTCACTCTGATTTTTTTAAAAACTTCTTTTGGCATTTGCGATTCTCGAGAGCGGAGAACGAAGTAACAGTGCATCTTAGAGGACGGGGATTCCAAATACAGAGCCTTAATTGAAATTGGTTTTCAAGGTTTTTCAATCATATTTTCGAGTGCAGTTCCCTTGGGACAGATTGATGGGATTTATAGTGACGAGGAAATTCTTTCTTTCCCCAAATCGAAACGAACTGCCGCTGTTAAGCCGAGAGAGCGAAAATATCAGCCCACGTTCAAGGAGATTGATTAATTTGGATTTCGACTGCATTTCAATCACCCTGCAATCCGAGTTGAAAGAGCGATGGAGGAATATTCGCCGAGGCATTTTTCACGCGCTCATCAATGTCCACAAATGTCGAGTCCCTCTCTTTTCGTGCTTTCGAAAGCCTCCCCATCGATTCGGCTATTCCCGGCCATCGATGTAACTTCACGGCTGCAATCAGACCCCGGGGTCGGGTTCACTGTCATTACCCCTGTGATCCGTGAGCCCTCGCGAGGAAGGGAGACACGGAGCACGCGACGCAATTTCTCGATTCGGCCGTTAAAAAGACACGGTCGGTTCGTGTACGGGTTGGAGATTCGCACATGCGTTTTCGGAAGAACGAGAAAGGAAGGGAGATGGGAATTGGTTCCTGTTCCCGTCCTCGTTAACGATCCCCTCGCTTCCCCTCCCATCGTTTCTTTCTCTCCCCGTGTCGCAGGACGACCGGCATAGATCCAGTGAACACCGGGACGTGACAGGGGGACTCCCCTCTCGTTTGAGGACGGGGGGAAAAACTTTCAACCTCTGTTCGTACCGTCGTATTCAGTGCGACGAAAGCGAGGCAATGCACTCGGTTCGGAGACGGGAGAGGTTGGGTCACGCGAGGAAAATTAGAATTCGCCGACGTCGTCACGGTACCAGGTTTTCCCATCCGGATACAATGGGGTAAATGGATGGCTTCTCATCTGACGTCACGTTTATAGCTCTCTCGAACATCAGCCTCTCCTGTCGACCGACGTCGGGCAGTCTCATCATGTCGAGGGGGCAGACGACATGGCGTCGATAAAGTGTTGATGGAGTGCCCCCCATTTCCAGGTTCCGCTCGGAAATCAAGCCTCATCATCTAAGAGTATTTCATCCATTTCTTAATATTGCATGCTCATAATTGAGGCTTGCTCTGGGTCTACCATGTGTCGATGCAGAGAAACGTTTGAAAGACGTGCTCATTTTATGACATGCTTATTTTGTCGCTCCCTAACAAAAAGATCCATCCCGTTTGCTGGCGTAGATAATTCATTGGCATACTTGCGTACGTTTAATGGAACTGCTTGGTCGAGCATGATCGCTGCGGTTCTGCTTGGTTGAGCACGGCGGCTGTCGGTGGTTAAAACGTAGTTTGTCTTTTAAACTATTTATAAACTCCGTCTTCCTCTGGTCTGCTTGTATGGAGGGGATTGAAGATCGTGTCGTATTAGAAGAATGAGATTCCCAGGCCCCCTGGTCTTCGCAGAGAGCAAGGTGATTCTGGCAGTTATCTATTCAGAAGTCGGCTGGGTTCTCGTGACTTTTTCATGGTAATACGATCACGAGGACCAAGTAAATACGACAAAAAGTCGCAGTATCTCCTAATGCGCGTGAAATGTTTTCATGGAGATCTGGTCGATTCTACATGATTACTGTTTACCCTCCTCATGCGCATGAAATGATAATACGTCTTTATGGTCCATTCATAAGATCCTTGTTACTGTAGTGCATGTTGAATGCATATTTCGCTTCCTGGGTCGATAGTAGAATCCCCAACGGAAAGACAATGAAGGAAATCGGAAGAGTTCAGTTGGTGGTACGATAGAAGATGGCGGTCTTGAGTTCTCATGCCTTCACCTCTCGGTGTGCGCTGGGAAAAGTCCTAAGAAGAGAGGAGGGTAATTTTTTAGATTATTGGATTCTTTCCCTTGGCGGAGCGGGTTCCCGCCGAAGAAAACCATGTATCCTGTGAGGAAAAATGTGAAACATAGGCCCAGTTTCAATGAGCCAGTCTTTACCGATTGAAAGGAATCATTGCATTTCAGGAGCAGCTTTCCTCCGAAAAAGAACTATGAAGGAAATAGATGATTTCTTCTCAACAGAATTAATAGTTGCGATTTTCAAAGTGAGAGGTTGTCGTTCCCGTGAGCAACAGGTGCGATTTTGGAGGCCGGAAGCGTAATTCCCAACAAGGAAGGGTTGATGGATTAAAGCGGACGGACCCAAGAGAGCCTAGGAGGAAACGGTGGCTATCATAAATCCTTCACGGCTGTCCTCATTAAGTTTCTGTCGTTTCTCTCTCCTGCAGAGCCGGAGCGGGAAGAAGAGCAGGAGGAGGAGGATGATGAAGGGGGATCGGGAAAAGAAGTGAGCTTGAGCACGTGCGGGGCCGCTCTTGACGAATGCAAAAGGGATCACAGCTGCAATGTCGCCCTTGCTGCATTCCGGTCCTATTGCTTCACGTTTTCTTGCTCACCCGATTCCTGTCGATCGTCGGTCGCGAATCTCTACCGACGCATCTCCGCCTCGCGAGCCCTGGACATCGCCTTCTGCGTCTGCAGGTCTGTCTCACTAAAGCTACTCATCCGCATTATTCCTAATTTTTGTGCAAGATTGGACCACTTTAGGCGCTTTTCATCTCTTCGAAGAACCAGACATTTGACCTTTCATTTATTATACGATGTAATTCACCGAAAGCAAAGGTAAAGACGACGCGGAGTGTAAGGAGAGAAAGATGCCTGTGAAGCTCAACGAAAAGACGAGATAGAAATGTTCCTATCAAGCCATGCACTTTGAGGTCCACGAATTGAGGCTGGAAGTCTTCAATCATGGAAAGAAGATCCCATGGCTGGGGAGGATAATTATCAGCTCGGCATAAGATGGTTCATGCACAGAGGAGATATTGGGTCCCTAGGTTCTTTCTCTCTCCATGCGATTTCTCCATTAGCAGTCGGCGACGGTCTCATATGCATGCGAACCGCCACAAGCCACCTTCACTTCCCGTCACGCACTTCGCATCATGCTAAATATTTTCAACCTTTATTGATGACAAAAGGAAGTACTTTCTGGTGCTATTCAGGGCACTACGTGTGTATAAAATGAAACATTCCCATAAAAAAAAGTGGGTAGAGGGTGATTATGAACAGCGGCGTGGTTAACATCGTCACGAGTAAGTCTTCGCACGAGATATCGAGGGACCTGGCGATTTTTAGTCCGTTGTGTATTGGATAGTCTTGCCCACTGCCATAAAGCAACACCGAGACCTTTTGGATTTGAGCATATTGCCGAAATTTAGGTTCATGAACTCGTTGAAGTTTTTCGTTCAGAGTTTTAAGAACTAAGGAGGTAAATTTGCCAAAAAAATGTTATTTGAAAGGGAGAGTGGGTTATACTTTTCGTTGAAAGCAAATATCCAGAGAGGGTTTACCAAGTATATGTGGAACGGGAACTCGTAATGTTGGGGAGGAATATCGAGGAAAGTTTAAAGGTCAAATAATGATGAACAAATAAAACTTGCCTAAGGTCTGAGGAATGAGGGTGGCTTTATTGATAAGATCTCTTTCCATTTCCTTTTCCCCTCGACCCACTTTGTCATTACATCAATGCTATAGGTTTTACTGTTTGCCAGGCCGAGACGACGTCTCGGAGTTTTGCGAATTTAATCGAGCGTTTGCTCGAGATCGGTTTGCTTGGATGCTGAGGCCGGCATGGATGACCCTGACTTGAATGCGACCACTTGTGGCTCTGGCTGACCGTATAGGTGGCCCCTACTCTGAAACTGAGAGCACACATTCCAGTCAAGGCGATGAGGACCTTAAGGTCGTGGTTTGAGCAGAGCCACCTTGTTATCGTCAGGTCATGAAATGCAGATGAATGAATTGGGATCATCTTTCTAAGGTGTTCCCGATTCATTTTGGTTGCAGATGTTGAAGAACAACCCATGATTATGTAGGGATAAGTTTTTTGTTGTTAAATTCTATCCTGTACAGTATTACGATCCCAATTATGGTTTGAGCCATCTCTGAATCGAGGCTACTGTACTTTTGGTATTTCATCAGGCAATTTCCTCTTGGAAAAAGTCAGAGGTCATCCATTATGATACGAATTTCCATCCTTAGCATTTAAGCCCTGTCGGGAAAGTTCTTCCCAGGGGGTAATGCGGTTCTTCGGTGAAAATGATGCTTTTGAGAGAGCCGTGTAAGAGCTCATGAGTAATGTAGATTTTAATGCATTTATCTGCGAATTGGAGAAAGGCTGGCTGCATTTCCCTCTCTAATGCTCCAATTTGAGGAGGAGATGCTCCTGGGAATTGACTCATTCTCGTACTCAACCCCCCTCCCTTCGTGGCTCCTGTAGAAGTTTCAGGTATATGGAGAGAGCGAAGGGTTCCTCACTGATGGAATGCTTTGTCGTTCCCAGAGAGGGAGACGAGGAATGCGAAAAGGCCCAGGACGAGCTGCACCCGACGTGTGCCCTGTCCGAGGGTCCTGGGAGAGTGTCCCCTCTGTGCAATCATGTCGCCAGAGACTGCAAAGACGACCCACAGTGCAGGTAATTTGTATATCGCTCATCTCCTATCGTCTCATCTCCATCGGTCGCTCGATTTGTGTCAAGGGGAGAACCCATACAGAGAGTAGCATTTATTTAGCCTTCGTGAGCATGCAATCTTGACTTGCTCGATGACCCTTGGATTTTTGATGTTACCTTTCCTCGTACGCATAACGCCAATTTTGATATTGAGGCTCTTGTCGGTCCTAACCTCTTCGCGACTGGTAGCGGAGCGAAAAAATCTCATCCTCGTGTTTCCCTCGGACCAGGGGGATCTTGGAGTCGTTCGAGCAGTCGTGTGCAGTGGACAGCGACACTCTGGAATGCGCAGGGAGTCGGGAGGCCTGCCGAGATGCTGTCATCGGGACTCTGGGAACGGAGATCCGAAGGGAATGCCAATGCCCCATGGCCACGAATCCTCCCGTTCCTGACCTCTACTCCTGCCTCGGATGGCAACGTCTCCTCTGGCTCAACCCCTGCGTCAGTCAGTATCCAAACCCATCCCACTCGTATACTTATTGGCAGCAGAAGAGCACACGATGTAATAACACGAGAAGATTTTGACTCAGGGCTTCTACGCCCATCCAACCAGCTTTCCAAACCAACCTCCATCCCCCCTCCCCCCTTCCCTATAGGAGCACATGTAAACATCCTTGGTTCTTCGTCGCGTGCTCCTTTTTTCAGTTCTGCGTAGAAGGCTAGCATGACATGGGAGATTGCTCTGCTTCGTCGAAGGGGGTTTCCATTGGCTCATTGCGTAATGAAGCCTCATCGTACATCCGTTTCCAAGAAAATACAACAATCAAAAGCGAATTGAAATAAAAAGGATCCCAGATGGAGTCGCACTTTGTGCCTGTTTGCTCGAGAAATTTTTTTTCGGCAATATGTAATTCACTAAGCATCACGTTCATCCGATGGATGAAATTCTCCCCGATTGCTTCGCCGAGCCCGACCATTAAACATAGCGCTCTCCACGCTGGTGAGAAGGAGGAAGAGAATAGTAGCCGCTTCTCACTGGTATTTTTGGAAGAGGAAGATATCGAGAGCGAAAAATTACAGAAAGTGTCCAAAAGAGGATGAAAAGGAGGTCACGAGCTTAGGAATGTCTCCTTCCACATGTGGAACGAGGCAACAACTGTGACCTCGTAACAGAACTGGTTTTATAACTCGCTAATCTGGTGTCCCCTATTTCGGTGAAGTTTGTGTGCTCCTGCATTCTATCTTTTGCTGGCTGCGAACATTGTACTTTGGGCGAGCTCGTGTCGTTAGGATTCTTCTGCAATACGATGTGGGTGCCATGCGTGGATGGAAAGTAGAAGCAGACAGGAAAAGTTGCCAGCAATCCGTTGGTGCGTGGTAAATCAAAGGGAGGCGAGTAAAACATTGCAGGCAAGACATTGCTTGAATTCTTACATGCTTGAACCGTGGGCAATGTATTACTGGCAATATTCCTCGCCGTTAACAAGGCTTATTCGCAACAGTCTGCAACCATCAATCAATTTCTGGAGGTGTATTATTAACTTCTTTTTCCTGTAATTGGGCCCTAATGTACTCAGACCATTTGAATTTTTCAGTCGAGGCCCTTTCTTCAACCCTTATTCCTATCCGTAAATTCATTGCAGACGAGGCCCAGCAGGAGTACGTGCTGATGAAGCTGAAGCAGAGTTCCGGCATGATTCATCCCCAGGAAGCGAAGGAACCCCTGAAGAGAAAGAATCACTCTCTCCGACCACCTCCTCCTCCTCTCCCACCTCCGTCGAGGACGAATCCTCCATTCATTCTGACGACGTCCCCAACAAATTCTCCCCGGATAAGTACAACCACGACCCGAAAGGTGATGACGACGACGATCACCACCACCGCCGCCACCACCACCACAACAGCAACAACAACCACTCTGCCTCCTCGTGGGTTGCATGATATCTCTCGTGATTGCCTTGTTCGGTCTTCCAATAGGTGTCATTCTATTGATAACTCTCTATTCTCAATCAAATCGATCAAATTCTCAGTGGCCATCCCTCTGAAAAAGAGGATGGCTGATTCCTCCTCCAGACTCAACAAATACTTTTTCTCCCAAGGATTTTGCCTGGCGAAGAAGGGGGATGGAAGAGAGTATCGCATCATCGAGGGTGAAGCCGTGAGGGTATAGCTTCTTCTCATTCTTCGCATGTTTCGTGTCCTTTGTATAGATAAACGACCTGTGTCCTCACGAAAGTTTCAGCTGTACGAGCCAAGCCGTCCAGAGTGTTCGGAGCTGTGTATGTGTGAGTATGGGCAAGAATTGAGCTGCAAGACGCTGAGTTGCATCGAGAAAGTTCCTTGCTCCACGAACGTTGCCAAATATGTCCATTCCTCGCCTGCTTACCTTGCATATCGTAAAGAGTGCCTCTGTTACTCCGGTGACTTCATCTGCATGAGACCCGACCCCGGTTCGTCTCTCTCGTCATCCCATTGTGTTTCGCGACAGAGGCTAGGGCCTTCATCTCTGACCCTGTCTCTCGTAGACGTGTTCCGATTGAGAGAAGATGCGAGCGGGGTGTTTCTTTACCTGGGCTACAGTCGTCGGGACGAAGCGCTGTTGCTGCCTCAAACGAGGGAATCAATGCACGATGCCATCCCAAGGCTAGAATCCATCATCGCCCGACATGCTCGGAACAAGGTCCCACTAACACCCCTTTCGTTTCTGTTAACCCTTTCAGTGAATCTTCAAGGCCCTGTTCTACATAGGTGAACCCAGATACTTATAACGAGTCTCTTATCTTCATTTTGGTTGCTATGGTGATAGCAACCACTTTTAGATGCGATATCGGCTGCCATGGTTACCATCGTGCGACCTTGCATTGGCGGTTTCCATGTTTCTATTGCAAGAGTCTTATGAACACATTCATATAAGGGCGCAGTGTTTTCGAAATGATTTAAGCGTGATTTTTGCTTGTTTCGATGACCGAAAGGTTTAATGAAAATGGAACGGGGGGGAGTGTTCACGATTCATTTCCCTTGTCACTGCAGAGTTCCTGTAGCCTGAACATATATAACTGGACGGGGGATAATGTGGTCCTCCAGGCTCGCATTTCCGACCCACCTGACTCCACCAACGAGTCTCTCGCATACACCATCCTGTGGAGAGAAAAGGTAGGTCTCTGACAACCGTAGCGACCGGTGATAGATGCAGAATGCATATAATCGTTCCCTGCAGACGGAGTGCAGTCCGGCCCTGCTAAGCCTGAAGGAGCTTATCAACAGCCGGGACGTATCAGTCGCCCAACAGCCCACTCTGTCCATGATCAAATTGGCAGACGTGGAAATCAAAGTGGTGGACCCCGTGGTGCCCAGCGGAGCCTCATCTCTCTCGGACTGCTCCCCGCTCTACTTTCTGGTGCTGATCGTTCTTTGGACCCATCTCCTCAACCCAACTTGACCATTGACCTTCCACCCCGTTTTGTCAACGAGACAGCATATCATCCCTTGGTGCTCCTCATTCGTTAATCTGGACAAGTTGGGGAACATGTGACTTTTTACCAATTTCAGAGGGTGCTGAATTACTCCCGCTTCTATAGTTTCTATCCAAGGAGTTTGTTTTTGTTCTCTATGCTCCTAGTTGTTTCAGAGAGAAAAAAAGAAAGCAGGTCTTTGGATGGAAGAGATGTTCGAGATGACATGTTCTATTCTGCTCAAGAGTTTAATCCGTTTCAGCGCGTTGACGATGGAATCTAGTCGGTACTTGAGAATGTGCTCACTCTCTTGTTTGATCTCGAAGCCAGTACACAAGTACTAAGTGCACTCCTGCCTTTAGTTCTGCTATTGAAAGCACCATTCTATGAGTTCCCAAGAGATACTACTAGCACTCTCGAAGTCCTCATATATGCTGCTGGGAAGCTCCAAGGACGCCCCATAGGATTCCCCTTCCGTTTTATCTCTTGAAACCGTGCTGAGTTTTTGATTGCCGAACATCTACAAAGATATATGTATATTTTGTGTCGCTGCAAGTAAGGTTTAGAGAACCTTGAAAATTTTCGCGAAACTAAAAATGTTTGGAGTTGTTCGACAGATATAAAAACGATGAGATGTCCCTGATGCCTTACACCCGATTTCGTGGATCAGAGAATACTGAGTTCTATTGTTCACGTAGATCATTCATTATTGACGATTTATGAAATTGCCAAAAAATTCCCCAAGCAATAATAGCGATGCAAAGTGGTGCCGAATTGACACGAACTATCCCAACACTCAGACCTATTCCCGAGTAGGTTGGAGACGTAAAAATAAAATCCTGTGTAGCTAGAAAAAAAAATTTATATGGGAACACCATCATCCCTATTTTCCAAAGAGTGTTTCTTCACGTTGTCATCCTGTTTTCCGAAATAAAGTGTTTTTTATTTTTTCTATACTTGGATTCTCATTGAAGTGCCGTCGGCGAGCGATTCCACTATCGAGTGGGTGATAAACGTTTAAATTCTCGTAATTACTCTCCTGCACGATATCGCTTTTTCTGTCACGCATCGCGTTTATTATGGCCAAGGTCAGAAATATCGCAGACAGATGGGAATTAGACGCCTCTCTTTCTTATTCAGAGAGAACAGAAATTATTCAGAAAAAGATTAGAAGTCCTTCATTTTGATGAAGAGGGCGGAATGAAATTGATTTCTGCTCGGTCCCGTGTTCCTCTTAGTCGAAAGGCTGGGAAACACGAATTGCGTGGCACTCTTAACTCTAGGTTCGTGCCCTGCGAGGAGAGTTTCCAGTCTCAGATTATTTCCTTAACTTCACCTTTTACGGCTCTTCTAGACCGCCTTCAAGGTATACTCGAGATGATGGAGTCCAATGCCATCGAGGAATGTGAAAATCACGGGGGACTAAACCTTCTCCATGCAGCTTCAAAACACAAAACATACGTTCACGGGAAACGCATGAGCTTCAAAATAGTTTCACTTCTTTTACCGAAGCCTTTTACGAGATTCTCCTGAGGTTTTTCAGAGGCCTCATGAGGTTTTATGAGACAGACCTCATGATTTGACAGGAGGCCATCGCACTAGATACGGACTTCTTTACTACAATTTCATGTGATAAACCGGGTAATCGATAAAGGGTCACGTGGCTCCCTTGCTAGAAAGTGAAAGACACGTCCTAAATAGCAATTAGTCGTAAATATTTTTTTTAAAAAAAGGAAGACCTTGCCTTTTAAAAATGCTAATACGAAGGCATCTCGGAGCACGAAAACGTTCCCCAGACAAAGGAAGCACCATTTAGAGAGCAACATTTCCAACTAATTCCATTTTTCGGGTTTCTCTCAACAGGAGCAATGCGAGGAGATATGTTTAGCCTCCATGTTCCTCTCGAGCCATTATTCCCCCGTTACCATATATGGTAAGCAGAACGATGATAATAATATCATCTAATACTTATGACAAATCCCACCTAACATCTACATTATTTGTCTGAATGGAGTATAATTGGAGAGTATAATTGGTAAGCACCCTGGTTTCTGGCCGGTCTCCATTTGTTGGCCAGTGAGGCTTAAATCCAGCATGATTAGTTAATTTGGCCGTTTTCAAGCATTCTATCAACATGTTCCCGTACAAGGACCTATTACTAGTGTTTCCCGGTGTGCGCACAGGGTGTCCACAAACTACGGGAGGAAGTATCAGCGAGGCCAAAAACTGGGGTATTTACCTTATATTCATCAAAACACCTGGGGATAGCATACTTATTAGAACCCATCATGGCTGATTGGTCATTACTCACGGCTCTGCATCTTGAGATGACTTATAATTACAAGCTGAGAAATCGTTGCAAAACACGCCAGCGGAACAGTACCTTTCTCCTTTATATGTGGCAGGAATGAGATGCTTCCAAAAATGCAAGTTTTCATTCGGTATACACCTACCCAACCTTACCATGCAACCTTCGTTTCATTGCTGTTGAACCAATCAACGAATCTTCTGTTTCAGAAGCTGTTCTTCGTACTTGGGATAAGGCCTACGTTTTTCGTCATCTCATGTTACATGTGCAGCTTATATGTGGCTTACCACATTATAACTATCTTGCCACATTACATAAACATCTTACCACATTATAGTCGCCTGCAAGACGACTGAGGCTGTAATGACTATATTTCACCTCGACGAATTTCGGTGGGACGTCATCCAACTTTTCACGATTCAACCTTGAACGTCTGATCCTGAGCCGCATCCGATGGCACGAGAGGCGTGGATCTAAATAGATGTATTTGGAATCATACAGGGAAATGACACGGTTTTCGATGGTTGGAGATAGTAATACGAAGAGATGAATGAGGCCCAGGGGAAGTCGGCAAGAAGATCGAGAAGGGCCGCATGGAGTTTCATTCTATTCCATCTGAATACAACTGTCAGAATTTTCGAGTGTCTACATTAACGTTATTGGATGGGAGTGGAATGCTGGCGTTATCGTATGATGTTCCGAGATGAGAAATTTAAATTCGCCCTGCATCGCACAGTCACGTTTTCAGATTAATGTCGGAGCTGCGCCGGTTCTGACGTGCATGAAGCAGTCGAGGAGGACGACTGACTCACGAGAACGTGACCTGCCATCGTCATCCTTCACGCGAGTCAGTCCCCTCTTAAGCCCTTACTCCTTTATGGCAGTCCCCAGCATTCGTTAACGACTGTGTGATCCTCTATCTGGGGAAACGGGGTATCGCATGTCCATCTCCGTTGCTGCATGGCAGTCAAAAAAGTATCCCGTGAACAATCTCGTCGGTTTTCGTGTGCAGGGTTAGGATTAAAGAACATCACCGATCGGGGATAGGTCTTTTCTCCAAAGCGACGGATGGTGGAGATTCGTGTCGTATCGAAGGAGGATTTGGATCACCTCACGAAAGATGAGATTCTCTCATTCCAAGAATCCATGAAGGATGATCTCCTTCGACTCGATGTCTATTTCTTGGATCTCAACCTTTACGTCATCTCCCAGCACCCCAAATACGGAACAGTTTTGACGAAGAAGTTTGAGAGGAAGGAACTGCAGAGCAGCATTGGAGGCGTGGTCGGGATTTATCCGGGTCCTCTGCATCGTCACGACTCTGGAAATTCCGGAATTCCTAGTTCTTGCTTTGGAACAGCTGCTTTCGAATGAACTTTTTGTTCTTTTCAACGGAAAGAAAAGACGGAAGAAGAGATACATCCATACAACTATCGGGAACCTCGGGATGGAGTGCAAGCGACGCCAGGGCGGAATAGACCGAAGATCGCAAATCTCTTTTCCACAGTCGACGTCCGTCTGGACGGAACGAAATGGAAATGCAGATCGCAGAAATGGAAATGCCAGTCGATGTGGGGGAGGAAAGATTCCCCTCGATATCCGGTTATCTCGGCGACACGAATCTCACGGTCTCGTCGATGTCGTGTCTCGATTCATCCTCGATTTACTTCTCGCTTCGTATTGGTGCGTGCGCTTACGTTCGTGACGATAAAAGATAACCGCCCCGCCAATGTTTTCTGTCTTCAATCCGAGCGAGAAAGAGAGATTCCAAGGCCGACTGTGACTTCATCCACAATTTTGACGCACGTTAAAATCGCGACGGGCTTTCGCTCAAAGTGGCAGGGGGGTCGGACTCGATTAGGCTGGGGCCGGATGGAAGCTTTCCGGGGTGATAAGGGGCCACGATAAAAATCCAACACGAAATCTGTCATGCAAGCAGGCTGAAATTCGCAGTACTTTTCCGTGACCAACTGCTGAGAAGGATTTCGCGGGTCGGACAAAATGGACTGGCTGGTCGGTACGGGACAAGCATAGGGCGAGTCTTCATCGATCGGAAATCGCTCTTATGTATGCTCTTCTTCTGACTTCTTCTGGCCCTGCTTAAACCTGAAAAAGCTGACATACAAAAGGCAATACTGTACATGTGAAAGTGAGACGATCGCGTGAGTCGGGTCTCGAATCTGGAGCTCATCATTGAAATGCGACCCTTACGAGCTCACCTTCAGACATCTGTCGACCTGTTCGCTGCTCGGAGCAGACGATTAAATTTATCTGCCATCGGTGCCGATCGTGCCGATTCGGCGTGTGGTCACGAGTGACAATAGCTGCAATCGCATCTGAAGGATTCGAGTCGAAAACGATAGCGTCACGAGGAGGTGAGGGGGAAAGCAAATGCATTTGGGTGAAGCGAAGCAGTTCTTGTCGGTGCGTAGCATCTGGTGAAAAAAATATTTCTCGGGTGCTGTAGCAAAAAATTGGAATTCATGAAAATTCACCGAGAACAATGCTGGCGAGTCTGGTTTGTTTTGTCCGAACAACGAATGCTCTTCGATATCTACTCGCTTGTCAGCTTCATCGATTGGAAAGGTTTGGAAATGGAGTTAATGATCATCGGGTGAGAATGTTCGTCGACGCAAACATCAAACAGGTATTTGCGACTACATGAGAGAAAAAAGAGGCATCAGTACGTAAGCTGAAAGTTGAACTGAAATGTGAACTGTGAGTGAAGGACATGCCACACTAACTGTTAACAGAAATTCCATTTTGAAATTCTAACATTCGGTTGTTGTGCACTGTAAAAAATAGTGTTTCGGACTAGAACCCTTGCCAGCTAACAGAGATGTTCACACAATCTCTGCGAACACGCGGAAAGAATTGCACGTCCATCGATGTGGGATTATTTTACAAGGCATGTCGCGATTTTCTCGCTTTCATTTGACTGACCCTCGTAGCTGACACAAAGATGCATAATGACAACTCGGCAGCTCTTGAACCATTAAGGAAGGTGCTCGGTACGAGTCTATGTCTTGTGATCACTGGAACCATTTTTTCACACTATATTTGCAGAATAATTACTCATAGGAGCGACGATGTGGACGTCCAAGATGATATCATTCATTACCTGCCCTGTGAAAGCTCTGATAACCTGGTAGATCCGGGAATTGGTTCATTCCACGAAAATGGTTCCATAAAATTTTCACCAAAAACGGTTCCAATCCGAGCCTTTATTATTTGGAGTGTAGAACCGTTTTTCATTACTGTACGTTTGTGCAATAGTTACCAGTCGGAGTGATCGCTTGAATGTCCTTGGTTGTAGCGTTCATGTTCTGTCCCGTCGAAGCCCTAAAGTCGTGGTAGCTGAAGGAAAGAGCTCAGCTCTTTCGCAAAAATGGTTTTATACAGGTTTCACTCGAAAACATTCTTTCTTTTATTGTGTAATAAGATGTCATGCGAGAATTATTCCATGATACGGAGAAAAAAAGCACCCAATCACCCTCCTCAAATTTATTACTGATTTTCCTTAGTAGAATGTAGCTGTGTGAATTTTTTTGCCAATATTTCTGACGTCAAGTATACTCCTTTTTTCATTTATGGGTGCCAGGATTATTTCTTTCAAAGTTGAGATGCTTGAAGGATTCGGAAAAGTTTCGAAGGTAGAACTTAGAGGCCAAGAGAATCCTGAATGCGACTTTATGCCTGAAAAGCAGGGATACAAAAGTGAAATAGGCTCGCTGAAAATAGTCAATTTTGGCAAGAATAAATTTGCCAACAGCCACTGCAATCGCATGCGTTGAGAAATCACATTAATTCCCATTTCACTGGTACTAAGTTTGCCGTCGCTTCCTGGAAAGAGAAGAATGGACTAGTTTTTGTTTCACAGGGAGAGGCATCCCACTTTCTTGAAATATGTGCTGTCATTTTCTGGGCTGGACTGATTCGACTCTCGTGAAAAAATACCAGTGATTTTTCTTCCATGTTCTCTCAATTTCTCGATCCCACACACCTTGGCTTGGAGGTACTCTTTCGCTTTGTTCTTCCAATATTACTTCAGCTTCCATTAACTTAAGCCCCGTACCGGAACTCAGCGGAAATTTCCCTTTGGAAATGTTTTCTCATCACTTAGATTAAATTAGTGTCTCCTCATGTTTACCTAAATTGGCAGAAATGGCTCAAAAGACGTCTCAGACTGTCAGGGTCCCCCCAAAACAGTAGAAAGATTGCGCCGGCCTACACGGACTCTGCAACTAGCGTCAGGACCAGCGAGGAAGAGCCCAGAATTGTACAGAAAAATCATTAGGTGTATATCATATGGTGTATCCGCCAATCTACTTGACCGCACTCATTTCGTTGCACACATATCTCAGCATGTATAGGGATATGGGAGATGCATAGAGCAGCGAATGACGTGATTGAAGCAAAGCGGCCCCCGATCTGTTGGAGTCAGTGTAGTCTGAGCCGTGACGCGGTAAGATCACGCAACGGAGCCCTTCACCCTCCCACATTAATACTGAAGCAGGTGTGGGAAGTCCATGCGTGCCGATGTAACGTTTGCTCTTTCGTATGGGGAACCTGACGGTCGGGGACACGGTGGGAGCCGTATGTACCTATTTGAATATCCTTTTCGTGCATGACGTTAACTGTTGTGGAAGGCAATGATTTTGGCCATGATGATGGCTTTTCAGCCACGGTACATATGACTTTGAACGTTTGATGCATGCAGTCTACTCTAGGGCACATAAACTGATTAGTGTTGCCTTCTAGCGGTGGAACATGCGACGACTACGGTAGAGTACCACCCGAAACGCTAAACCAAAAATAATATTTTTGTTTTGCTTTAAACATTAATGCACAAGAGGGATATGTACTTTCTGAAATCCCGGTATTACCCAGAGTGAGTCAAATGGCCTACCTACCTTTTGAAGATTCATAGCTTTGGAATGCTTCACCAGATGCAGGTGCACCATACGCCATTCGGAAACCAAGAAAATTCTATATCAAGAGATTTGTTATTATATTGTTTTGCGATCCTATCCTTTTTCTTAAAATAAAATTACATTAATATTTCGAATTTGAAAACATATTTGCGCCGATTTTGGGCAAATCTTGCGCAATTTGAGCAAATTGGTCGATTTGAGTCTCTTTGGGTCAATTTTGATACACTTATAATTAGAATACTCATACAATTAGAATACTCCAGGATAATTGGACCCGAGTTTAGTCAGTGGATCTCGTTTCATTTCGAGTTCCAACTGGCGACTCAAAGTGAAACGAAGAGATCCTTCTGGGCTACCATGATCAGATTTTAATATTATTGATAAAATAACTATGGCATTCCCGTATCCTATGAGGTAGTTTCAGGCAGGTACTAATCCATGTACTGTATTTCTATGAGTCCCGACTTTCGTTACACCCTGTATCTGTTTGCCTTGTCCCGATACGCTAATGGAGATTTGAAGGAGATGACAAACAACCGAGTGTAATATCTAAGCGAAACTATATTACAGGCTTCGCCTGCCTCTCAGTAGTGAGAATGCTGCCCTGTGCCATCCAGAGATCTCTCCATGGCGTCTGCATCGTTGGCACTGCCTTGGGGTCGGTTCCTCTCTCCTGGTCGAAGGGCTCTCCTCACTTTCGATACCTCAGCGCCCAATTCTTCTGGTGTTTCTTCACGGTGATGGCAGAGGCATGTGCCACTATTCTCATATCGTTCGTTTATGCCTATCAACACCTCCTCTTCGGGGATGACTTTCTTCTAGCCGACAGAATCAGCACCATCATCGCTTTGACTTTCGGCTTCTGCATGCTCGCTTCGAGGGCTCTCTTCGTCTGCAAGACTTCCACCAGACTTCCGTCCCTGTTTGCTCAACTGGGAAGACTCGCCAGTGAAGTTGATGGGGTGGACGATGCTGCGCTACGATTTACGATGGATTTCAACAAGTCCCTCAAAGTTTATGTCACCGTTTGCATCCTAAACACAGCGACAGAAGTGAGAATGAACATGGAAAGCGGTGAGCCCATTGGCGAAGATTACCTATTTCACCGAGTTCTCTATACAGCCACCCATATCGTTGGCGAGAGCGGAACCCTGATTACATTCATGCTCCTAGTTTCCCTGTGCAAGTCTCTCGAAGCACTCCTCGAGAAAGGACAGGCGATGGGGAGATGCAAATATTCCCGACTGCACGTGAATGCCTTTACTTTCTGCCAAGATTTATCTTCTGCCTTTCATCCGTGGATTCTCTTTTACGTTCTCACGTACATTGCCAGCATCACGAGTTACCTCTATTTTTTCGCCTCTTCGATATTCTCTGATCGTTTCGTGATCGCTGCAGGATGTGCCACGAAGGCACTTTTCTACATCGTCCAACTCGTCTGCATTTCTCAAGCTGGGGATTCCCTCACCGTAATGGTAAAGATGCTGTACTTCGCCGTCATTTTTCATTAGTCCATTCATTTTCAACCAGACTAGGGCTTTTCTTAGTCGAAACAAAGCCTCCAACCACTCATATAAATTAGACACGAGTTTAAGGAAGAGGATTTCGAAACGACATTCTATAAAATACCGTTCAATATTGAGTCTAAATTTACAAATTACTTTTTAGGGAGAGAGTACTGTTCGAAGGTGTACAGTCGGTTCCATGGATTCATCTGGGATGAGCGAACCAAAGGTATGATCAAATTTTTTCACTATTGAAGGGCCCTTTTTTGCGCACGCTGGTAATCATGTAAGCTCTGTTACGTCAGGTAATCCTAGATTATGCTCCTGATGTTGCATGCGCATGACAGTGACATTTCAGATACTTGCCAGAAATCATCAGGAAATGTGGAACAAATCGTTCCAAGGAGCAACGTGGATCACCATTTAAATTTCTTTGAATGCATATAGGATGGGGGGAAAAGGAGAGCAGCCCCACGAGTATCCCCAGCATCTCCAGCAACATCGCAACATTCAGTCAATATTGACGACAAAATTTTTCCTATAACTATTAGATAACTCTTAACTATGAATATTACTATTACTATTGAATATTTGATTGAGATTTATGGCCCAATAATGAAATGCCGCATTTGCGATATCAGTCAAAATATAAAAAGGACTTAGTTACGAAATAATCCCAGGTAGCACAGCTTATTGGATCAACATAGGCCCCACATACCCTGCTACCGAAGATATGGCATATTTAAGAAATGAACCACTCTCGCCGTACTGGTACTTCGAGAGGCACCCGGTCCAATAACCTCGCATTTTTTAAGATATCCAGGAGGGAATTCAGTTTTTTCTTCTCAATACTTTGTATTAACGTGCATGAAGAATCATCAGATCGGAAAGATGCAGCCTAAGCTCCATAATTATTTCTCGGAATATAGAGGAATAATAAACGTCCAAGTACCACTAATACATCTTATGATGAACCCAGGCGCGATGCTTGTAGATACAACATGCTCCTTGTCAGGGCCAATTTCAGAAGGAAAGGAGGTACCTTCGCACACGGCGAAAAAACGGCGGTCACTCCGCCATCGAGTGCCTCTAATGGGAACTTCAACCCTCTCCCAAGGTGTACAAAGTTTTTCTAATGATTGCGTACTAAGTAATCATAATTGTATAAGTAATCATCATGCATGATTGCATAATGATTACTTGGGCGATCTCGAACACTTAACGTTCAATTCTCGGAATCAAACACTCCCAATATTTCATTCTTTATCTCGGGCAAACTTTAAATCTGTATCGCAGATTCATATTGTTCTCGAACATTGCTTCGAAAAAGGGCATTGGGACCAATGTAATGAACCAATGCCTATAGGTCAACGTTCCAATGAATGACCATGGTTTGGCCAATATCGTATGCTATTGGTAAAATTGAATTCCCAATGGGACTCCAACATTGTGCCAATATTTCATGGTGAGAGATTAAAATATGGAGCAATAATGCAAATATAGTACCAGTCTGTGGAACGTCTCCTTTCGTTGGCCAACAATTGGAAGAAACATTGAACCGATGCTGGGTGCCAGTACCAATATGGCATCATCTTTTCACGTGATTCTCAGCTATCACTGCAAGAAAGGTCTCACAGATACACGACCAGATCGGCTACATACGAGTATCTAAGAATTCCTCCAAAAGAAGAAGGAAATGAAGAGTCTTGTGACTCCATGGACTGGAATCCTCATAGAAGCCTATGAAAGTCTACAGGTTTTCGTGTCTTCGCGAAAAAAAAGTCAAATTTGTAACCTGGCGTTCAATAAAAGAATGAACTACAGAAAATCTTACGGAATCAAGACGTCCTTATCACCTGTCCTCTACAACCACATTTAAAAAATTTCTCTTTATATTCTGTTACGGCAATTTTCCCACCTGAATGAGACCTCTTACTTCTGATATTTTCTTTGAGACGTTTACTTATCAATAGCTGTGCTTTCCATCAAATGCTCCTTAACGTATTCTAATTTTTCAAAGGTTGTAAACGAAAACTTAAAATGTTTATGTTACTCTGTATGTATTATTTGAGTCGGTCCTCAGAGTGATGAGATTTTCTCATAAAAAAAAATTGGTGGTCCTTGAATCCATCGTGCCGTGACTCAAAGCCGACATGAATCATGAGCTTCGAATCGTGATGTCGTGCATCAAAATTACCGTCAATTAGTGGAGATGGCAATCGCTATCGGATGCGGGACACGAAACAGGAATCTAATTTTGGAATCCAATCTGGAATCCAACCCGTACGTCACGAATCTTTTGAGTGTTATACCTAATTTCCTTTCTTTTGCGAATCACAGAGATAAAACATTTATGTATTTTTCAATTAGTGGACTCTATTATCGATTAAACATGGTTCCTGCTTCAGGATCTGGGTTTCGTATATTCCTAACATGATGCAAAACATATGGGTTTTTCGTAGAAGCTGAGCTGATTATATACAGTAAGATGGAGAAAAGCTCGACGCACAAATTCAATTATTTGCCATCGGAGAGCAATCTCACCGAAAATAGGATGCAACGGAGAACTCGAATCGCAGGCTCTTTGCACCCTTTAAAATCCTTTCCTGGAATGGCTGCATTGACCATTTGCGGGAAAGTTTCTGCAGCGGTTAGCTGGTTTTCATCTCTGGTCCTTTTCCTGGGAGATTCCACCTCTTTGAGGAGAACTGAGTCTGATTCGGTTAGATTCGCGTACTTCTGCAGACCCATTTTATGTTCCAGTGTTCCTTATCTTGCATGGGTGCTTGTTGTGGTGAATCTTGGAGCTTAGTGCCTGTGATTTATGCGTGGAATAGATTCCGGAGTTCGTGAGTCAGATGTCTCTGCACCCGATCTGCCTTGAAGCTTCTGGATACTTCAAACTTCACAAGGGACTCTTGACGTTGGTACGTCTCTCGTGAGAGAAAATCGCCCCATTTTAGACCTATTTGAATGTGCGAAAAGTCCGCTCATGATCCGAATCACCCTGCAGGTGGCGAGCAACATCGTGACCTACCTGGTAGTGCTGCTCGAGTACCGCACCCCTTGAGCAACTGCGAAACGCCGAGGAGCAGACCACCTCCTTGGACGTAACCTCGTTAAATATTCATGAATAAAAATAAAAAATCCGATAAACGAATGCTTTTGTCCCGAATTCACGGCGTTATCAAGATCGGATTTCATCGTTGGGTCTCTAGCAGCAATGTTGGTCCTCGGGCCCTTCCGAGTCAAACCATCGAGAGCGGATTCACTGCTCCAACTGCCCTCCACCGAATTCCATGGATGTCAGATGCGACCGCGGAAGAAATTACAGTCAGCCACGAATTTCAATCCCTTTGCTCTACAGGAAGGTTCTTCGTCTTTCCCGCGCTCCTTCTTCGTGGATTCGCATCTCCCGTAGTTTGGAAATGCGCACTCGAATTCTGAGTCGAAGAGCAGATCGCATCGTTTCTTTCGTTCCTTCCACGTCGTGTCGGTGAACCGAGGTTTTTCAGGTTCAAGGTCATCGAGAGAATGTAGCAGAAATAAGGCTGCCTTTTTTCAGGGAGACGAGAAGTCGGGCCGCAACGCAAAAGTATGCTCGCAAGGAAAAGTGAAATAATCGGAAGGAGTCGATCGAACACAAACTGGAAGCAGAGCAATAGAGATGCTTCTCCTTTCATGAAGCAACGGGTCACTCGATGAGCACGTGTGCAAGGTTCCAAGTCAACTCGGTGGTGCCTTTTCTGGGTGAAGTTTCTGCATGTAGCCATTAAAACCAGGAGACTGTGGGTAAGACCGAGATTGATTCTGGACTGATTCAGCTCGTCACCTTCGGCACCATTGCATATTTTGTTTGAGGTGCTAATTGGCCTTTCTGACCAGTGACCATCTTAAAAAAAAAGTGCCACTTTTTATAGCTGATGGATTGCATCGCATGCAATAGGTGATGCACGACGTCATGCGGCAGTGTTTGTTTTACGACAGAGCACGCAAACGTCCGACGAGAAGATGCAATAATAAGATAATAGAGCGGCTCCATTCTGGATTCATGATGCGGCACCATTCTTCCATTCATGGCGCGATATCGTCGCGTCGATAAAAACGAGAGAGGAATCGATGCCGATGGTCGGCGAAGTGCCCGCTAGGACGATCACGATTCGAGGAGATCGGAAATCTCTCTTTAAGGTCATGAAATATGTTCGTGGCTTGAGGCCCCAATGCTGAAACCTCCTTTATGTTAACGGTCCTTTAAGAATACATGGACTTCTATGGGAGAAAAATAGCTCTTTAGCTTAAAGGCCCCTTTAGCTTCCCTAAATGAGGTTTGTGCATTCGGGCTTACGTTTTCTCAGTTTTCGGCTCGCTCTGTCCCGTTCGAGGTCGTCGGACGTGACACGGCCTGAATCCTCGAGCCCGCAGTTCCTTCTGTGCTTCATCGCCCTCGCGATGCTCTCTTCGTTTCCTCGATTGTCTTAGTAGCCGTAACCAAAAGGGAAGAGTTGACGGAGGAATCGGTACATAGGACTGATAGCGAACGCCCTCGGCGCTGTCCGTCTCATCCTGAGATTCTCCTCCAACTGAAAACCTCTCAGGTTTTCGGGAATATTGAAGCAGTCTCTAGACATTCTGAAAGAGACTGAGTTTGAGGAAATTTCTGGAGGCTCGCGGTAGGTGGGTTCATTAAAAAGTTCATGGATTGAGCACCACTGGGGGAGGGAAGGGAATATTTCCTCTAATATTCTTTTTCTCTTATGCGCCTTGGCCCCCTGAGCAGGAAATCCTAGATATTCCCAGCTTTGAATGTAAAAGAAATCCCTGGCATGGAGAGATGACGAAGAGCACAGGCGATCTCTTGATAGATGAAACTGCTATAATTCGTCTTGGATAGCGACAACATAGATTTTGCAAATCCACGAAAGACATGCCAGATTGTAAGTAGAGAAACATGAGGAGGATCGTTAAGTTCCGCACACGATTCACGGGGGGATCATGGAGCGAAAATCCACATTGCAACGCGATTCTTTCTCCTTTCACGGAATCGGACGACATGCCTCTGAGTTCGTTTCCCCACGCTGTAATGGCTTCTCCCTCGTTCAAAACTAAAGTTTAGATGGACCTTAAGGTCGCATCCAAAAGTTGTTGGCCTAGGATGAGCGAATGACAAATGACACACGTCGTCCCGCACCACTTCCTTCGCCGTAATTGGATTAAATCTCGAGATAAGTGCGCTGTCACCTATAAACCGTGCTCACATTTCCTCTACAGGAGGATGAACGAGATCGGCATCACAGAGGCTGGATGCCGACACGATGAACCTTTGATAACATGTTGAGGACTGCCAAGTTAGATTTACGTTATAGGAGAATTTTCATTTATTCCCGATCCGGTAAATCTAAATGGATTCTGTGAACGTCCCTGAGCATTTTTGTGCTTGAAACATGTATGTAAGAACAGTAGTTAGTAAGTTTTGAATTTTCTTGTAAAATAAAGATAAAAAAAAAAAATTGTCGGTCCTCAGCAGTTGGACAAGTGTCAGGTACCCTGTCCTCAATGTGTTAAGCGACGTCTTTCGACTTCTCATCGCATCGCACGACGATCAAACGCTCAGAAATCGCTCGGTGATGCTTCGCCCGAGTTGCATTTTCCAACGGATATTTTTTTTTCTGGTTTTTGAGGAAAACCATCATGGGAAAATTCCCTCCAACGAGAAGGAAAGAGATTTTTATTTCACCTCGGCTCAAGCGGGATCTTCCGTGATGAGCTGTAGCACTCGCAGGGGATGAATGGAACGACTGGGAATCATTCGCCATCGCTCTTTTCTTCTGGAAACCTTGCTTGTTCGAGTAAATACCAGATGGCAGGAATGCAGCTCAATTACTTCATAACCGAATTATTTTACTTTTAACTCTTGACCTCTATGACCGATGGGATCGAGTCCAAGGTCATTTTTATTTTACAATTTATACTTTTATATTCTATTCCAAAAGTAAGTTTTCCGCGAAAATAGCAAAAACGGTACTTCGGAGCATATTTTATATCTTCGAGAAGAATGAATCCTTGGATGCAAAGGAATCAGCGTGAAAATTTTCAGCACTCCATTTTCAGCGGTTTGGGTGCTATGGCGCTAACAGACACCCTAACTGACGGACGGGCATGAGAAGAAGTTAAATTTAAAATTTAAATTTTCTGTTTTCGAGGCATTTTTTTCGAATGAGCTGAACCTTTGTCCGGTTGAACTTCATTTCGAGTTGTAAATATTTTCGAGGAGGATTTTTTGCCTATTTCGAATTTAAGAAAGGAGATATTCCGTTCACCCAGAATGAGGGCAGTAATCTCTCGGAAGGAAAAGAGCTTCAAAAGGGATTCAAAAGGGACCGAATGGAGTGATTAGTGATTGAATATGGCAAGTCGTGAAACGCCTCTCGAAAACTAAATAGAACATCTTTTCTTCGTGAGTGCGCTTCTTTTTCTTCGATCCACTTGAAGGAACTTTCATTTCCTCAATTCATTTCAGACAGAGAAAAATGTCCTTGAGTTCTTTCGATTGAAGGCCGTCTCAAGGCCGTATCAAGGTAGCTCGGAATTTCTATTAGAGGATTTTTGATTGAATTCAACCAGATTGATTCCTTTTTTGGATGGAATTCGGTCGCACAGTTTAATGGACAGTTCAGACGTGTTTTTTATTATTTAAATAATAGATATTTCCTTTACGTTTCGTTATCTTGCTTTGTATCAACAATATGAGGGCGAACCAGGAATCGATGGGACAAGCGTCATGCATATGTCTTGCGATGTGTCCAAGTCATGGCAGCAATCATCTTGGACGCGCTCATCGGTCCTCGACGAAGCCAAATAGTGCATAATGGGCCTTACAAACGTACAGACGCCTTCTGTGCGGTTCGCGAGTCACAAAGGCAGTTCTATTATCGCCTGGATGGCTTCCTTTCTTTCGGGGGACGAACGATCATCGATATTTCAGCAGGCATGGCAGGTATGGCGACCCCGAGCGCTTTCTGTCCCCGGGAATTGCGTGAACTCAGGTACTTGGTGACTTTGAGAGACTTGCATTCGGGCGATGGGCCAACATGGCTTTCGACCGAGTGGAATAATAACACGACTATCGACATTCCCACCGAGAGGATTGGGAACCGGACGATCGTTATATCAACGAGCACGGTAGATTGGGATAATTACAGCCACAAGGAGGTGGAGCAACTCGGACGGAAAAAGAATGCAGTTCGAGTGCTTCAGTATATTCATTTAACGGTTGCATCTGAGCTATTGCAAATCGTATGGCGTAAAACGGCTTCACTCTAAACTCGCCTTAGATTTGTAAGCGTATGCTGTGCATGGTGTCAAACAATCATTGCCCCCTATAATAAGACTCGAAAAGAGGGACAGTAAGAATCATTCAATAGGGAATAGGATGAACCTGTGCAAACGAGGGCACACCTATTTCTTTGCTTTCACAATGAATAATTCCATTCCGATTAAAAACGTGATCGGTGAGGTATCCCCAGCAGGGAAAGAGAAAATCATCTGGAATCCTGAGCCCCATTCGAGACAGCGCTACACGAGGGCACATGGCCCTCCGTTTCCCATTGAATTCGTGTCCCAGCGAAAAGGGGGAATGAGACAGTGTCATTGGGGAATGTGTGAGACAGGAGCCAATAAGGGCCAGACTACCTTGGGGTGAGGAAACTGTGAGGGCGAGCATCTTCTTTCTTTCCCTTCTGCGCTCAGGTTCTTTTTTTGGAAAGGTATATTATAGGAAACCTATAACGCTTCTAAACCATAAAAGCATTGGTGGAATCCCGTAGGAATTTTATTCAATAAGGAACCAATGTATTCCTTGTCGAAGCGATGAAATAACGCCTGAAATACGTGCGTTCTCGTTTGCGCAGGTTCATCCTATTCCCTATTGAATTGTTCCTCTTTTCATGTCTTATTCTATTAGTCCCAAGGAGAGAATGGATCGCATGGAGGAAAAGCCTTTCCCGGTTCAGTCGGGATATAACGACAGCCATTGACACAAAAAGTACTTTATATCGCACGCAGAGGCTCGCTCATCAAACAACATCGATGGAAGAATGCTAGACAAGGGAGTGTCCAAAGGTCATGCATGTGGCTTTGCTTAAGCCGATAAAGGCGTTTCCCTGCACGCATTGTAAGATGGTATCGCACAACTTCCAATTGCTACACACGAGACGATCGCCAGAAGTCCGTTTTGAACCTCGCGTAGAGAGCTTCCAATCTTCTCAACCGGAATTCCTCATTGATGCTTCAATCGAAATCTTTTTTTCGTAGGTGATCCATATTTATTTGCACTAATTTTAAAGACAAGTAGGACTCATTGCGGCTCGTACGAGGTGCTTACAAGGATTGGCGCCATATTTAAATGGCGTCATTATGGAATGTTACATCTGTCCTCTGTTAAAACCGACTGAATGCTCCACTACGTCACCCTGGCGAGCTCGAGCGGCTGGCCTGAGAGTGTCACATTACCAAATATGATATTTGATTAATGCTTCTCATCATGCACTATGAAGATAGCGTATTTCTTGGATCGAAGAGAGCCAAATCAATTCATCCCTCCATTGAATTCCATGTTCTTGTTTTGAAAAATCACGATTCACAATGCGACAAATATTGCACTAATGAAGAGAAGGCTCGAGGTCAACAGGTAAGAGAAAAGCCACTCGTTGAAAATGCTAACAGAAAGCGCAGCATATGGTAAGAGGTATCAAAGCCAGAATTTCTCCATGGACTCTCACCTGCACTCAGTCGTGTTGCACTTGAAGAAATTGAAGTAATTTGAGAGGAGCTTTATGGGGATTGCGTTTCCACTGACTTTCGATGCTTCATTCTCTGAGAAATCATTGCGGTTGCAGCACTGAATTAAATATTTGTCGACTTCGCAAAAAGGAAAAATGTTCCTCATTTATCTGAGATGTCGATAGGGTTCGCACGACATCGGATGACGATGTTTAAGAATGCAAACTAGTACCATATTTCGAGATGCTGTGCTTCTAAATTTGCAAGAGATGTCCGATGATACGTGATATATGAGCATGCTCGTTCACCTGCACTTTCAAAACATGAGTTTAAGTGATTTTGAATATTCCACAAATGATGAATGACAGATGAAGTTTACTATTAACTGATAGTGGGATCGTGTTCATTTTTAGGCTTTTAAAATAGAACCCTTTCAAAAAGTTTTAAAGGAAATATGACCATGGCTAACTTGAGCATATCTGAATCTTAATTTTGCTCCTGATATTAACTCCAGGTTGTCACTACTTATCCAAGCTCATATATACATAACGACCGGCGGATGTCTGTATGACTGGATTTTGTCCAGTGAATTCTTCCTAGGTTTCTCAACCGATTTCCACCACCGATACTTCATTCGATTTTTAATTTCCTACAGATGGTCCAACTCATTTTAGATTCTTTTTTAGAATTGACCTTTGACCTGACCCGAATGACCTTTCGTATTAATTTTAGACGCAATTCCCTTGCTGACAAATCATTCTACAGCCTTTATTAGAATTTGTTTTCACGTTATAAAAATTTTGACATTTGGTCCTGCTGCAGTCAATCTGTGATGAGAATGCACTGGTGCTTATCTGTACAGTCTAGAAAACTTGTTCGGGACCACTATACAGCACCAGTTTTGTGTACATGACTTTATATCGAGGCCCACATCCCTTCTAAGTTGTGCTGTGAGGTTTTCTTCATCCTCACTACCACTGGTTCCCTCGGCACCTCTAATTTTCCCGTTACCACCGACTCATCACCCTCTCTTCCTTAATCAAAAGCGACTTTTGTACTGTGTACCAAGAGATGAAATTTTTACTTCCGAGGGCGCAACTCCTAGCCTCGGTCTACGGATCAAACATCGGGCGTGGGCAGGACTTTGGGGGCAGTTTCAAAGTGTGTTCAACCATGATAATTTTTAACCGAGGAACACATTTTCTCTAGCAATCGCCATCCAGTGATCAAAAACGGAGGTCACCTATCTATTGGGTTTGTGGGAAAGTTCTGTCGTTTTTGTTTATGTACAATTGGACTCATCTCCCAAACACGAATACGGCTAGTGATGACATCCTTTTATACTCTAATCCACAAAGATAAAAACAAAAACAATCGATGATTCATCATTAGCTGTATTCGTATTTGGGAGATAAGTACAATTGTACATAAGCAAAAACGACAGAACTTTCCCAGAAACCCAACCTACACACCCTGTGTGCACACGGGTTTTCGATTAGTCTTCTCTAACGCATGAAAGGCAGAAAAGGTAGGTACTCGATGGAGTCGGTCAACTCTATATGCACGAGGAGTTGGATAACAATTATTCATGACCCGATAGAATGGGTAATCAACACCGGAGAAACCCACTATCTCTTCGAGAGGCATATCGACGAGATAGGTCTTATTACGTGGACATAAATCAAGGCGGAGCAGGCGCGGTAGGCCACAGAAACTCCATCTTTCTGTGTCATGAATGTTACAAAATGTGCGCAGTCTACATTGGAATCTTCTATGCTTCGACAGCATTCAGTTATCCTCGTTCACGCCATCAGATCTGCAGGCCTGAAGGTAATCGCCATCTCTCATCTAACGATAATTCATCCGAGTGAAATACTGATTTAGTTTTTGTTCCTTAGTTTCTTTTCCACAAATGCGGATTCTGACATGTATGTCTCTCCTACACTAAATAATATTAATAAGTAGTATTAAACCCAGATAATAAAGGATTTTAACATGGGCTTATATGGAGAATCGGGGGAAGGAAGATGTCATCTGCAACAATCATTGACATAAATCTATTTGTTTCCCCATAGGAGCCCATATTAAAGTCCATCATCGAAATTTGGTAATGCACAATTTTTGGTACTCGGTATGAAATATTACTAAGAAAAAGAGGAATTATCAGGAGAGCGCGTGATGGAAGAGCTGTATCGAGTGGTGAAGGGGACCCTGAATGACTACGTCCTTTCCACCAGCATTCCCGGTCTCTATCATGCTGGCAGGAACATACATATCATTCGGAAAACGGTAAATTTTTTAGCATGAATTTTTCGAGGAGGTACTCGTATTATATGAATAATATGTGGAGGGCTATATGAATGTATCTATGATAGCCTCTTTTTAGTGAATATCTTCATTCTTTGAGAAAAGGCCAAGTATAAGTCTCTCCTTGGTATGAGTGGATCTGTCGCTCTGTTAACAGTTAGAATGTCTGGTAATAACTCAAAATGTAAAGTCTCGATGAAAATGAAAACAAGATTGCCGATAAACTTGGTCAAGATACTGGGTCAAGTTCATTTTCGCCAAAAATTTGGCAAAAAAAATCCCTTTTTTTTGCGGGGGGGGGGGGGGGGGGAATTTTTACTTGGCACATGCATTGGCGTTGGCTTTTACGGGAGAGAGGTGATGCATGGGCGGGAGATCCAATTCTGTTGGTCTTTCCCCTAACCCGTACCATCTGATAGTCTGTATGAACCAAATCTGATCAGTGTGGTGGTGATGATGATCGAGTTCAGAATGTTACAAGATCTTTATAAAAAGAAGTGAGAACGCAGATTTCAAGAAAGATTTACCTCATACAATAAGGACACCTCTCGCACAACTAGTTCTCTTGCATTTCGTATGGGCAGCTTTGGCTCCTGGTGTTCTTTGCCGGAGTCATACTCACGGCCTTGTCTGTGGGTGACCTGGTCGAGGAATATTTCCAATATCCCGTCACGACATTCGTCTCTCTGAATCACGAAGATACCCTCATGTTCCCAGCCGTCACCGTCTGCAACAATAATCCCATCAGCTGCACCAAGTTAGCCAAATTCCGTTTGCAATACGAGAACCTCTGGAAGCTGAGTGGATGTGAAGTACCCGATAGCGGAACCCTTGAACACTGGCTGCACGAAAATGGATCCCAGGTCCCGGCTTTCGTCCAAGATCTTGCGAGGTAAGGACGACCGACATCCTTGTCTCCCTGGTACTGGATTTGCATTGTTTTTCTCATCGAGTACATGCGGGATTTCCAGATTCGTGGAGGAGAAGAGGAGCGAAGGAGCTGACGAAAAGATCCTCGTTGCCGCCGGGAAAAGGGACATTTCCTACTTTAACGTCAGCTACCTCACGGATGACTTCGACAGTTGGATGGAACTCTTGAATATAATTGAAGGACTCATGAACGTTGATCCATCCATCTTCACCGACCGTAACATTACCGACATCTCAGCCTCTTTGTTCCAGGCCATCGGTATGAGCTACCAGATTTCTTTCTCTCCTTAGTCTTGCTAGTCGTTTACGGTATTATCTACCCATATACAGAGAAGGTTCGGGAAAAACACGAGGTGGCTCAAGCCCATTCTAATGTCACCACAGATCTTGTCCATCGACGCGTAAGCGAGCATACGAGAGTTCCGCCACTCTGGCGTGAGTGCTAAAACGAAATGTGATTTTCCTTGCACATATTTTTAGAAAAAGAGAACTGCGGGTGGATACGTTAACACGGTCTCACAACAGCAGATGGCCACGGGCGACAGAAACTCTTCCTCAGATCAACTCTTATCTGAAGATACCCAACATGTACAGATGGACATCCTTGCATACCATTTATAGTATCAAATGTACTTAGAGATTTTACGCCATTTACCTCTGGCAGACGAACGAGTTCATCTACGAATACCAGCTGCTTCCCGAGGAAGTAGGGGAAGCCGTCAACACGAATTGGAATGATATCATTGTCGGATGCACGTTCCAAGGCAGCGACTGCTACGATCAAAAGTTGGTTATTCGATCAAATCATGATGCTAAAAAAAATCGATGATTCTTTCATGGTGATGCACTCTTCTAGGTACTTCAAATTCCATCTCACGGCGACGTACGGGTCATGCCAAATGTTCAACAGTTACTTCAATTACCAGCTGGACCCCTCGGCTGGAAGGAGATCCACAAACCTTCCTGGGATAGCATATGGTAATGACGTCTAATGCCAAGTCTTCTCGGATTAAATTATTATTTGCAAGTTATGATCACCATCCGTCCCAAAACAGAGACCTAAATGGGGCTATGATCTTTGAGACCTTGACAGAGTCCAGCATCTTAAAAGTCCTTCACCCTTTCTAGCGCTGAGCGACTGACTTAATCTCAGACCACATAATCACGAGTGACAAATAGCATATTTGTTGTTGGATAAAAAAAAGCGAACAAATACATTTCTACGGAAAGCCAAAAGTATCTCTGCTTTTGCTGGAACGTCCTACATCCTCTGAAATTCCAGGGAACCATTCCGAGGCATAGATGAAATCCCACCACCGGATGAGGGAAAACCTCTCTTGCGATTACATGCACCGAGAAAGTACTCCCAGATCAGGTGGCATACATTTCATAGACGGCAAAACGACTAAAATCTGAAACGGCCGAATGTGCCTTTCAAGAGAGAATACAATAAGTCGATTTGCAATAAAGTTTGAAATATTCGAGAACACCGAATTTGATGTGACTGGAAAGAAGGGACAATAAAGAAAGACTCATTCCGGGACTTCTTCTCGTGCTCAGGTCACTTCATTTCTAGCTTGTCGCCATTCATTCCCCTTTCATATCTCCTTTCTTTCCTGTCTTCCCAAATACTTAAATATCTTACCATCACCTCATTCTAGAGCAGGGTTCTTATACTCGTTTTCGGGCCACATTCGGACCTTTCTGCGGGCCAAAGTGTAAAATCGTAGATTGAATAAATCTTCCATTACCTGTACTTTATATTGTTTATATTATAAAGCGTTTCTCTCTCGGTGTACCAGGTGGGTCACGGGCAGCATGAATAGTGTTAGCGGGTCGCAAGTTTGAGGCCCCTGTTCTAAAGTGATGATATGGACTGTGACCTGGGATCCATAGCTAGTCAGCTGGTCGCGAATGAAACTCTCAGATTGTGGGTTGGGGTTGTTACACCGGGTCGAAGAGGAACAAGAAAGACAGTGCGGATCTCATAGAGTATGGAGTGTTCATTTACGGTGTGCCTTCATAGCTCTTACTTGGGCTCGTTAGTCGCCGTCCGAGAGCAATAGCAGTCTACCTTAATGTGACTCTCATGTCGTGACACCTACAATCTTAGCTATGTTACTCTGAAAATAGAGTAACAAAATCTTGTAATTTTTTTTTACTGTTGAATAGGAGTAACCTACGGAGTAACATAGTGGAAAATCACAAAATAAAAGGTTACAAACTTGGAAAAAAAATTTTTTTAGGCACTGGTGTGTTCATGTGAAGGGAAATCAACCTTCTGAACTTCATCAATATCTCCGGTGGAAAATTTCAAATGAACTGGGTAGTGATGTTGATGTTATACTTGATGTAACAATTCTCAGAAATGTTGATGGAGTTCAGGACATAACATTCATTTTAATGAACAATCCAGTACATGGAAAAAATATTCATACAAAGTTTGTAACATTTTATATGCAATTTTCCACTGTTTCCTCTGTAGGTTACTCCTATTCAAGAGTAACAAATTACAAGATTTTGTTACCCCATTTTCAGAGTAACAAGTTAGGAGTGTACTCTATATACCTCTTTATCGTTCCATGCAAAGTAGACTTCGAATGACTGGTCATGGCGGCGATTTCACAGATCGATTTCCCCTCATGTGGTGGCCACATCACTTACACTAGTTCAGAATTGAACTTGTCTTTGGCATGTTACAGCAAGTTGATTATCATCACATATTTCCAATGGATTCTCTGGACATATTCTGATGCCTTGTTACCACCCATAGCATAGAGTTGTAGGCCGCAGGCAATATACAGTAGTGTTAAGTTGTCCGAACGCTTTTGGCAGGGGCATACTAAAGTGAACATTTAAAAGTTCAAGGTCATGAGTTGTATTTCGATTGTGGAGAACAAAGTTGGAGCCTGCGAGACCAGAAATAAAGACCAAAACCAAAGATGTTGCTTCGATACCGCGACAGAACCCAGAAAAAGGGGCATCAGAGGTATCGAAACAGAGACCTGGTTTCGAGGCCTGACAATCCCAAGTTCTCTTCAAGTCCTTTTTTCTATCAATATCTTTTTTCCATCTCTTCTAACCCAGGTCTGACGTTGGAGTTGTACTTGAATCAAGACGATTACTTGGTGTCAGGGATGGTTCAAAGTGCAGGAGCAAGAGTCGCTATCCATTCCCCTCGTCAGCTCCCCAATCCCCTCGAAGAGGGGTACGACCTCCAGCCTCATACCAAGAATTCCCTGGCCCTCAATGCGGTATGACGTCATTTTCAAGCCTGCATTGCACACGGTCGAGATTGGGAGACGGGAGTTTTTCAAATGTGTGGAACAGATGGTCGTGGAGAGGTTGCAGAGTCCATACGAGGACGAATGCTTTACCTCGTGGAAGGATACTGAATTCAGGCCCTATCATGCGCAAGAAGAGGAAATCTCCATGGAATACAGCATGACGGTATGACAATACCACTCACCATATATCGTAGTTCTGATTAAAATATTTCAAAATCAAATTATATAGCATCCCCAGAAAGTTACATGCACTGGAGGGTTGACAGAGACAAACCCACACACAAACACGCAGAGGACACAGGTAACCACACACATCTGAAACCTGGAAGTAATTGCGTAAGTTGTCCTTTTTCATGAAGAGACGCTGAAAGGAAAAAAAAACACGAAGCAAAATGACCCAGAACGTCGACCTCACGGAACTCGGAAACGTAAAAATTCAGAAACCTGGTTATTTGCAGGTATGATGCCTTACTGGACCATGTGGATCATCAAAATTCTGAGCTTAAGAGCCTCGCTAGTTTCATATTTCTGAACGTGAATAGAGAAAAAGGTCTCTATAAGGATCTGGTCAAAGTTTAGGGGCTGTGCCTGGAGGTGCGTCTCCATTTGTGGAAAATCCCACCTGATGTTTTTCTTTCCTTTCCCGTGCAGCAATGCAAACGACTGTGCGACATCGTGCGGGTTATGGAAGGCTGCAAATGCAGGGATCCGTTTTATTTAGATGTCTTCGAGGGGCAAGAACGGGGCAAGACGTGGTCTGGAATCCGTCTCTGCAACATCACATATCCTTGTTTGTTTCCGATGTTTCACTTATATCTTCTTTTAGGCTTACTCCATATAGCCTTCTCAAATTTTCGGATCACTGCTGACTGCTCGAGATCCCATTTTTGGAAGTCGAACCAGAAAAATATGCGCCGCACTCGGTTGGATAAGGATGTGAGACGTACATCTCAATAGAATCTGCCGTGAATAATGAGAAACCCCACTGATCCAAGACTGACAAAATAGGCACGATTCAGGATCGTTGGAGGTTGTAAAGAGAAGAACCGAGGCATGCCGAGGAGCTCGAGAAGAACCACATCAAGTTTTATTCTATTCCACCTGTACACTGGTGGAAGGTCGAATTCCTACAGTTATGCTGTCGGTCGGAAATGAAATAATAGCAATATCGGATTATGTTCTGGGATTTCATACCTTTAGAGGTGTCCAGTGTCGTATAAGCTCTCATTTTGGATGATTATTGGAGCAGCACCGGATCTGTCGTGCATCAACCGGTCGAGGACTGTCATTGAATCTCACAAGAACGAGACCTGTCATTGTCATCCTTCGTGCGAGTCAGTCCCCTCATTAGCTATTACTCTTTCATCGTACCCTATCATTTGTTCACGGCTGTGTAATTCTCTATTCAGGGAAATGGGGTATCGAATATCCCTCTCCACTGCTTCATGGCCGTCCAAAAAGTATCTCGTGAGCGAAGTCCTTCAATTTGCGTTGGTGAAAATACATTAGGACTTCACCGATCGAGCTGTTTTTCTCTTCCCTGAAGGAACACATGGTGGAAAAGGTGGGGAGTCGTATCGGATTGAAGGAGGATTTGGATCGCCTCACGGAGGAAGAGGCCATCGCATTTGAAGAATCCATGAAGGATGATTTGCTTCGACTCGATGTCTATTTCCAGGATCTCAACCTTAACTACATCACGCAGCGCCCCAAATACGATGTCTGTCTCGTATTGTTTCGCTCAGTGTGCAAGTGTCCCGATATGGTTTTTACTTTTTCCAAAATGCTGGAAAACTTAGGCGAAGGAACTGCTGAGCAGCCTGGGAGGTGTGGTGGGGATTTATCTTGGTCTCTGCATCATCATGATCCTGGAAATTGGGGAATTCCTACTCGTCTTACTTTGGAACATCGGCTTTCACCTCTTCGGCCGTACTTTTCAACGGAATATGGCGACAGAAGTGCGGAGTTATCCCAAAAGCCTCCCAAAACTTGTGGATGCGTTCCAAAAGCCTGTCTATAAGTCGCCTAAAGCTATGCCGGCTGGGAAGTGATCCACGATCACGAATCTCTTTCACTGGTTCATGTGTATTTGAACTCCAAGAAATGGATCTGTCATTTATTCATTTACTTTTGGCTTTGTATATGTGGGTACCATTGTGACGATAAAAGGTATCTGCACCGTCAACTTATTCTGTTTTCGGTCCATGTGAAAGAGGGATCACATTTCCAGTTCCTGTCCCGGATTCATTCAACATCTTCACGTACACGAATATGTGGCTTTCCCACGCAGTCACTGGTCGCGATCGATAGACACTCCAGGTAATTCTTCGATGCTCTAACTCCCATGTGAGAACGATTAATGAACTTAAAGGGGGGAGGGAGGAACAAGAGGATTTAATTTAATAATTTAAATGCAAAGTAATATCACTGACGATGCAGCTTAATGAAAAGTGGTATACCCTTTCAGCCTCCGAAAGGAAATTTACAAATCAACCAATGACCACATTCAATCAATGGGAATGCCGCTGTAAATATCGCTAACAATTTCAAGAGGCTTTTCCTTAGTTCCTGTAGTTGTTGTTTCTCGGTCACTTTTGACTGAAGAAATGTCAGACATGCCCGACTAGATTGAAATCTTCACCCCAACCCGCCCAGGGTTGAACGTCGATGCCAGCCTCCTCAGGTTGAAACAGCTTGGAATTACGTGCTGAATAAAAAGCTTCAGCAACATCGGGAAGGAGTCTCTGCAGGGTGGAAAGACGTGATCTTCGATCAATAGACAATATTGCCCAGTTTTCGGAACCACTTAGCACCAGATCGCATGGCAAAAATTTGGTTGGTGATCATTCCCCACACCTTAATACCTCCACCCCCAAAAGTGACAGTCCTCTTCCAACTGAGTTCGTGAAATCGTTCCACAAGGCATCTCCGAACCTGTCTTTGTCTCTCAGAAATCAAGCAGAATTTCCACTCATCGCGGAAGCAAGTCTTATACGAGGTATGTTGCGCTTCATATGTTAGGTAAGGTTGAACCAGCAGGACCAGTCCACAGTGAATAAGCCACTTATCTTGATATGATAGGGATGACAGAATTAGTCACAGATCTTATTTTTTTTATCGCCGATCCATATCGCCGTAATCACTTTTCCAATACAGCAGTATCTGTTTATCTCATGCTGATACGTTAATGGGGATGTCAAGGAGATAAAGAACCGAACGTAGCAATCCGAGGGAAACGGCCTTGCAGGCTTGCTCGTCACCACCACCGACTCTCTCCGTAGTGAGAATGTTATCGAATGGGATTCACGGATGTCTCTATGGGGTCTGCATCGTTGGAACCGTCTTTGGGTCTGTTCCTCTCTCCTGGTCGAAGGGCTCTCCCCACTATCGATATCACAGCCTCCACTTTCTCTGGTGCATCCTCAATGTGATCGCTCAGGCCGTTGGTGTCGTTCTCATTTGCTACGACGATGTCTATAAACACTTCCTTTCCCGGGAAGACGTTCTTCTCGCCGATAGAATCAGCACCGTCGTTAGTTTCATAATTTCCTTCTGCATGCTCGTTTTGAGGGCTCTCTTCGTCTGCAAGACTTCCACTAGACTTCCATCCCTGTTTGTACAACTGGGAAGTCTCGCCGGTTATGTTGATGGTGTGGACGATGCTGCGCTGCGATTTTCGAAGGATTTGAAGAAATCCATTAAAACGTATGTGACCGTTTTGATTCTGAACGCAGTTGCAGAAGTGGTGATGAGCACGGTACGAGACGGGAATTTTGGAAACAACTCTTCCTCATTTCACCGTGTTTTCTATCTAGCCACCAACATTATTGGCGAGAGCGGAACTCTGATTACATTCATGCTCCTAGCTTCCCTGTGCAAGTCTCTCGAAGCACTCCTCGAGAAAGGACAGGCGATGGGGAGACCGTTTATAAGGGCTGACGTGCACTTACGGAAATGAAAGACGGTTCTAAATAGAAGACGGAAAGTAGGCACCTAAGAGAAAATGCAAGAGTGCATGTAACGGTCGTAGTGCTCAATGGAGATAAAAAACGCCTCGTCAATCTTCATCGATCGCTTCGTGATCGCTGCAGGATGTGCCACGAAGGCACTTTTCTACATCGTCCAACTCGTCTGCATTTGTCGAGCTGGGGATTCCCTCATTGCAACGGTAAGAACTGCGTTCCATGTTTTTTCTCCTACTCTTCTCATTTTAAATTGCCTGCATGAGCTGGAAAATATTTAAAGTGGGGGTGAATTCAAGATGACAGCATAAAATAAAATTTGAGTAAAACGAGGTCCAGACTTCCTATTTACCTTGCAGGGAGAGAGTGCTATTCGAAGGTGCGTGGTCGGTCTCGTGGATTCCTCTGAGGACAAAACTAAGGTATGATCTCATTTGTCCAAAATGGTAAGACTTTCTCTTTGCGCACCGAAAATCGTGTGAAGTGGGACGTACAGGGACAAATCAGTGAGATTTGTACGTTTTTGCAGATTGGTGGGCAATAGAGAAAAAATGCTTCACTCTTCGTTCGCATCGCTTTAAACGCCTTCCATATCTTTTGCATCTCTCATACGAGGGGATAGCAGGAAAGAGCAACTAACATTATATAACGCCTACAGGTCGTTATTAAAGATGTATCAAGTACATTGCACTTAATGCGTAGCAATTTCCGTCGAGTATCAAATTTAAATTTTAAAAAATACTGTACGAGTGTGGTGTTAGCCAAAGGCCTCACAAATGACGATACATACTCATTAAATGTATGCTAAGATTACGAAGACGAATTAATGGACAGATGAAGGAGCGAGTTAGAATGTCACCTTTCCAATTTTCCCCATGCAATACATATTTTTTTTTTAAGAAGTAGAAAAAGTAGTAGAACGCTTTCAATCTTCGTCCTTGGGTCGGCAAATCGGTGAGAAACTTTACATGCAAAATATAATGCGACTCTGCAAATATGCAAATATCGGCAAAGGTCCTCGAATTGATGCAATTACTTTCGTGAAACATATTTTAAGTGACGCATTCAGAGAATGCTGAAATCTCTATCGCTCTATCGAGTAAAATTGTCTGTTTTAGCTGGATTTGCCCCCGTTTTTCCGGCCCATTCAAAAAACAGGTCTTATAACTACTGTTTCGTGATCGTCGAGTTGGCAGCATGACAGCCTCGATTCGTGCGTGAGACAGGTGACGGAGTTCGTGAACGAGGTGACTTTGCATCCGATCGGTGTCGAAGCTTCTGGATACTTGAAGCTGCATAAGGGGCTCCTGACGTCGGTACGTTTCTCGTGCCGGAATCAAAATCTTCGAATTGCTGAATCTACTTGAGTTCTGGTGAAAAAAATTTGTCGAAATTCGAATTGTCCTGCAGGTGGCGAGCAACATCGTGACGTATTTGGTAGTGCTGCTCGAGTATCGCATCCAGTGAAAACTTGGATCAACCGAGGAGAGAGACGACGCCCTGGAAATATCTCCATTCAATATTTACCAAAATGAAGTACTAGTTCTCCAATAAACGAATGTGTTCGTCCCGACGTAGCGAAAAGGTGCCATTAGCGTGGACCCTCGTTCTGGAGTCTCAATTATAGCAATCTTGGCCTTTGTGCTAGCAGAGCCACTTAGCAAGGACGAGAGGCACAATCGAGGAAAGGAACTCTAATTAGTGATAAATATAGATTGCATTTCTATGCCCTGACGTGTTTTCCCTGCTTCGTTTCCTCTTCTAGAAAATCGATGAGGTGACGGCATTTCTCCTCAGGAGCCACTGTGCAATATCTCTTACGAAATATATTACAGCTATATTGTTTAGAAGTAGGAGAATGTTTCCAACACATTTCATGGGAAAACAAGCTTATCTACATATGTTTGCATGTTTGAAATGCAAGGTGAAGAATAAAGTAAATGAAGACATTGGAAGAAAACATGTGTTCATTTTTGTTCATATGTCGTTTTCCTGAATCGAGTCTTTTCATGAGCCCACTTCGTCGACTGACATCTTCCATAGTCTGGAATGTTTCAAGTCTGAAGTGGCAACAAAAACACTATCGTTTCATTCATGGCTCCTGCATCGTGACGGTAGGTCAAATATCATCTTGCTCATAATATTTGAGACACGATATGAAGAAAAAGTGAGTAATTTTTCAGGAAAATGGAGTATCGGACGGCATTGCACTAGGTTGCCCGCAATGTGAGCAGAATAATAAGAAAGTCAAGTCGGAAGCGAACTACGAGCAAAGAAGCAGTATTACTTATTATTCTTAGCAACTTGACGATACTTTTTACTTGCATAATACGCACTTGTAAGATTACTTGTCCTCCGCACCTCGGCGTCATACCACCCCTGGCTGCAGTTTTCGTATTCGGTCAGCTCGGTGAGGACACCGCAGGGCAGACCGAGTCTGAGACGAGCGCGGCAATCTGCGCGTTCGAAAGCACGGAAAAATCTGACTGTTGTGCCAACTTCGCCCATATGAGCCCAACAGGTGACCAGTTACAAAAATGAAACAGAAACATTTCGGAAGTAATCGATTCCGTGTGCAATATGTGATATAATAAATGCTATCACTGACTTATTCAGTAGCAATAGTTACCTTAGAAGCAGGATATAAAGAATGCCCAGCCCACCGACTACCCTGTCCCTTCATCTTTAACCCTTTCGCTGTAGTGGTCGACTTTTTCACGCAGTGTTTAGTTTTCCCTACCGTGGAGGTCGACCAAAGTCTATTTCGATGTTCCTTCGGCTGCGGTAGTTGATATTACTCACGCATCAAGTTCTCAAAAATACCGTAGCGCCGCGACATCACTTGGGTGACTTATGGAACTATTACCTCAAACTTTACACCATAGTTTATTTTATGATCACAGGCAATAATTAAATAGGCAATAGGAAAAGCAGCACCATCTACATCAGCCTTGTTTCTACATTCTACTGCCCAACGTGTCCTGGAGAATCTGCACTCTGTGTCGTACCTTGTTTTGTGAGGTTCCACACAATTAAGGGCTACAAAACAGTCTGCAAATGCGTGACTTGACTGAACACACGGACAAGTATTGGACTAATTATTCTAAAGAAATAAATAGGCTTCACAAAATATTCCATTTTTCGTTTGCATTTGAGCATATTTTCATTACGCTGCCAAAGAATTTCAGTGGTTTTTTGGGGGGGCAGCGAAAGAGCGAGAAATATTTTTGAAGCGAGAAATATAAGAGGATTTTGTCAGTCAGTCCGTTAGTCTCAACAAGAGGGTTAACCCTCTGCGACTGACGAAAACTACGCGAGAAAAAAACTAGCACACCGGTGGCGGCCGGTCGCTAAAAAGTCCGCAGCGAAAGAGTTAAGCCAGTGTTTTATTCATGCAAGCCAGGCTACGGAAGGAGGCAACTGGAAAAAAAATTACTGCTATGACGCTGAATACAAAAAGTCTGAGAGTGTGATGCGATAATGGGATAATGGAGCGGCTCCATTCCGCAGTTCCTTGCGTAATCTCATCGTGTCAACAAAACCTCGAGTGGAACCGACTCCGACAGCCAGTGAAGTGCCCACCCGATCGAGATCTGCCGACCGAGGAAATTGGAAATCCCTTCGATCGACCATGAAATACTTTCGTTGTTTGTGCATCGCCGGGACGGTTTTCGGCTCGCTTCCTCTTCCCTGGTCGAGGTCGTTCGAGGACGCGAAACGACCGCTGTCCTTTTTGAGCCCGCAGTTCCTTTGGTGCTTCCTCGCCATGGCGATGTACGTGGCTCTTTTCGTCCCCTCGGTCTTCTTCGTTGCCGTGACCAGACGGGCCGAGTTGGAGGAATTTCCCCTGGCCGACAGGATCGGTATAATCCTCGCCTGCTGCGGTGCCGTCTCCATCCTCCTCACCAAGATTCCCCTCCTACTCAAGACTTCTCGCCGTCTTCCGTCGATACTGAAGCGACTGCAAGAGATGCTGGAAGGGATGGAGCTCGAGGAAACGCGGAGGAACTCGCTGAGCGCCATCGGGATCTGCGTCGCTCTTCTCGTCTCTGATCTCGTCACGGAATTCGGAATCTGCGCCGAGACCGAAAAGATATTCCACCAACCGTTCTACTACTACGGCTTCGTCGTCATCCATTCCCTGTCCGAGAACGGGAATTTAGTCCCCTTGCTATTCGTCATCGGCATATGCGAAACCATGGAACTGATTTTAGACGCGGCGGCGAGAAAAGGGCCGGAGGAATATTCCCATCTCCACGTAAAAGTTTTCCATCTATGTAACGATTTGTCTTCTGCGTGCCACCCGGCCATTCTGGCCTGGTTTCTCATCACCGTGACCAACACGACGATCTTCCTTTACTACTTCCTTTCCAACGTCTTGGAAGGATCTCTCGCCATGTCTGCAGCATCCGCATACAAGTCCGTCTACTGCATGGTTCAACTCTATCTCATCTGCAAAGCCGGCGACCGCCTCGCAAACACGGTACATTTCCAATTATTCTCAACTTAATTGCAATTGCTCGTACTGGCAAACGAGTTTAATCGGAAATCGGCAAAACACTCATCGTCAACTTTGCCAATATTCTTCTGCAATGTGACGACCGCTAACTTTCTCCCTCAGATTCCGAAGGATAAATTTATATTTCGAAGAAATGGTAACATTGTTTTGGAAAACCACCCAATGCCCGAAATTTCAATCCCGGCTTAAAATTTTTGGCATGAAGCTCTCAGCGAAGTGATGCATTCCTAATTCCACGCGCTAAAGGAGTGGAAAAAAAAAACCTTGATAAGGAAGCGATGTCCTTTTAGGCAAATAGGATTAAATAAGAGTCCCAAAATGAAAAAGCAGGAGGGATTATGGACGGACTCAATTCAGTAGTTGAAATAAGGAGCGTCGAATAATGCCACTCGACAACAAATTGTTCATATTTTTCTTCATGACATACATGTCTTTTTTCCCATGTGCTCTTGTTTCTTATCGAATAATTTTTGTCACTTCATTTCAGGCAGAGAAAAATGTCCTTAGGTTCACCCAACCGGAGTCCATCAAAAAGGCTGATATCAAGGTAGACCACAATTTCTATTTGAGGTTTTATAAATGAATTTAATGACTTGAACGTGCAAAGCATGAAATTTGCATTTAGGCAATTTACATATTCGTACCTTTTATGGCCGCAATTCAGTTACATGAAGGAATATGGATACAAACAATCGGAATCCTTTTTTTTTTAAATCCGCCCCTGCCTTTTTCTATATTACGTTGCAACTGTAACATGTTGACCTAAGAATCGATGAGACTTCCGTCCCGCGATGCCATGCGTCTTTCAACGCGACGATGTCACGGCCGCAATCATCTCAGACACGAACATCGATCCTCGACGACGCAATAAAAAGCGCCGAACGTGCAGATATATGGACACATATACCCCTCGGTCCGTGAGAGACAAAGGCGGCGAGATCGTCACCCGGATAGCCGCCTTCGAGATGACAAACGACCATCGATATGCCCCCGAGGTGTGATCCCCGGCTCTTCGCGTCCCCACCATTAGGGTTAACTCGGCGAAACTAAGACGAAAGGGACGAGGCTTCATTCTGAGGAAATTCCCAGGCTAGAAGAGTAGAAAAGGTTGGGCTAGGCTACATCCCAGCGGAGGGTGGGGCTCGAGAACCAATGACGTCACTGGTATACACTCTCCTCTGCTGACTGATCTCCTTTTTCTAGTCTATTTCTCCTTTGTTAAAAATATCATATCGCTTAGATTTTTCTTGCCATATTACCTTATAATTTGCACCTCCATTCTATTGCGCTCGAACGATTGCATCTCTAGATTGTGGCACCGTCAGGTTCATAGCATTCGCAGATGCCGATCGTATGTGCAGTCGCCGCCTGCAAGAACATCTGATGATTTTGAAGCCGACGGAGAGAAACGTTCGTTTCGTCGTTTCAAATGAATCTGGGTTGGGAACGACCAAAGTGATGCGGTGAAAACGTGCGGAATACGAAATTCCTGTAGTGGACTGAGGGAGGGATCCCAAAACAACCCTTTGGAGTCGATTGTCATCTTTCGCCGAGATGATCCAATCGAAATTCCAGGTCAACCATTTAGTATCCCGAATATTTGTGAGAACGCGGCTGTTCATCTGGATTCTCTTCATAAATTCTGAGTTGTTCAGTTAGGGCAAGAAGATGAGGAAGAGGGAGGAAGAAATGGAAGTCTTTCGTTGAAGTGGTGAGAAGGAATGTCCTCATGGTGTTCATGAAAATCACGTGATTTGCCACGCCCATGGCAAAGAAGCTCTCTTCCTCTGATTTGGGGATACAGCAACACAGAACAAGGTAGTCTGACAATCAGGGCCGGCCTTATGCATGTGGCACGTGTGCCCGCGTACAGGGTGCAAATTCACCAAACACCCCAAAACGTGACCAAATGCATGAAACAATAATGGATGCTACCCGCAGTTTTACTTCAGAAAGTGAAAATGCCTTCCGTTTCGACATCATTTTAGACGCTAGGGGCTGACTCTTCTTTCTGAGAGGAGGGGGCGTCTGGAGTCTCTCTGCACAGGGCGCCGAAATAGCTGGGGCCGGTCCTGCTGACAATGAACGCATATTCTCATTGCCATTTCAAAAGGGCAAATGAAGTAATGTGAAAACCAAATTTCAATGGCTTTCCCTTTCTTCAACCCCCTCCTCGGCCTCTCTACGGGACTCACTAACGTTAGGCCTAGGCCTAACCAACAGACTGCCTTCAGGTCATGCCAAGGCCTACCTTTTTCTTTTCAAAGGAACTCGATTCTCGACTTACGGTGCCAATTAGGCCTATAAGGGTGAATAGTGGTCTCCGAGACGTCTGGTTAAGAACGTATAACGTTAGGCCAATCACAGGCCTATTCATACGTTCATGAACCATTTCAGTGGGACGTGGAATGTTAGGCCTATCTGGAGTTCCTCGAACCATCTCGAATAGGTCCGAGGAGAGAATGCCTCCATTAAGCATTGAATCCATGGTACGCGCCATCCTGGTAATTCAGGGATGTCCGGATAAGATATCTGCACATCCCACCACATCGATCAATAACTGTTAACCACCGCTTCATTCTAAGCTCAACTCATGAACTCAGCACAAAAATGTCTCATACATTAAAAAAACAGAAGATCCAGACGCCAATACGAAGGATGAAAGTCTTGAATCTGGCAGAATTTCGGCACGATATCCGGCAACACTGGGGGACGGTACCGAGCTAGCACTCTAAGCCTAATTGAATGACAGCTAATTTAATTTTTTTAATGGCGAATTGGAGCATCGCAAACAACAAGAAAGTCACTTTTCGTCATCTACGAGTCAATCTTTCTCATGGTTGGTCTCTTTCCTCCGAAAGCCACTCCTGGGGGGGCCAGGAGTGGCTACCCAGGGGGGGGGGGGGGGGGGAAATGAAAAAAATTCCCACCCCCCAAAAACAAAAATCAGTCGGGGGGGGGGGGGGGGGGGGGGGGGAACTGAATGAAATTCACATCCTCCGAAAACGAAATTCAGTGTTCTCCACAACCCCGGGGAGATGGAGCTTCAAATTTACTGGAGCGATTCTTTGGTGAGAGAGGAGAGAGGTATGCCAAATTTCGTTCCTGTTGATGCTCTCAGAGAGGAATACGAGAAGTAACAATTTCCGTAAATGATAATATATTCTCACTACAGTCGCATCCCCCTCGAACTTTTCAGTACGGAATCCTCCTCGCCTCTTTTCCAACCGCAATTTAAGAGATATTTTTTTAAATGAGCGATTGGTTACGAAATGTGGACATTATGCTTCAAATAATATCATAACATTGGAGGAAAACCAAGAGCGAGAATGGAGCAGTCTGGGGCAGGTGTATACCAGTGACGTCATTTGCCAAAGGGCTCGAACCGCCATTATTCGGGGCTTCGCTTTCGACCCAACCTTATCTACTCTTCTAACCTGAGGAAATCCCTATCTTCTAGCGTGTGGAACATCGGGACGAGGATCGATCTTCCCCTCGAGTCGATCGGGAACGGGACGGTTACCAATTAGCTGTGGTAGATGGAGATTGAGGTGACGGAGCGACTTCGTCCGAAAAAGACGAGTCGAGTCTTTGAGCTTATCGATTCAACGTCGGAGCGGTTGGATGTCGCGTGTTTTAAAACGGGTCTACTCCAGACTCCCCATAAATCTCCGGAAAGAATTTTCGAAAGACTCGATCGTAAGAAGAATCCGAGAAAGTTTCACGACGGAAGTTCGTTCTAGGATTTGGCGTTCGCGAACGTGACGAATGGGCATCGCGTGAGGTTCCAGGCCGGGGGCTACATGGCTTTCGACGACCGGCTCCTCGCCGCCGTGAGACGATCCGCAATCTTTTCGATCTTTCCGCATTTCGTGAGTCTTCTCGATGACATGCGGTTTTTCGTCTTGCAGGTGACCGGGAACACCGTCACCTACCTCGTCGTTCTCCTGCAATTTCGAATCGAATGAAGCCGGACGAGGCAAACCTCCTCGAAGCGAGGACAGGCCCGGTCGAGTTTCCCTTCGACGAGTGCCAAGTGCTCACACCTCGACTTGAAGAGCCCAAGCCCTGTAGATATCTGTCCAATAAAGGCATCGTTAATGAAGGAGTGTTTCCTTTTCCCAAGTCTTTCTCATAATTCTCAATCACAAAAACTTAGGAAAAAAAAACTTTGAAAAACTTTCATTTGAAAAGGAGGAAGTGGATGAAAGAATTTGAAGCTGGGGGGGGGGGGGGGGATAAGAGGGCGAGGTGAAGGGAGTGGGGGGGGGGGGGGGTGGCTCCATCTTCAGCTTTAAAACTTTCCCCGATACCTTGAAGAAAAAGAGGAAAGTCGTCTGCACTGGAATTTGTATGTCACTGATGTATGTCAATCTAACTATCACTGATGGGAGGACAGAAGAGGCTTCTAAGTGGCTGGAGGAAGGGACAGGAATGCGAGTAAAAGGACGATGCAGAAATTCCTTGAATCTTGAATGATCTTTCAATTTGCGCAAGCAAAGTTGAGAAAGGTTCACACGCATCACATGGATTTCGTGGAGTTGCATGCTAATTTTCCAGACGATGTGCAAGCATTTTCGCAGAATTCTTCCCATGGGAGAGATAACCGCGAAATGAACTTCCCAGAAAGGATGACTGGACTATTTTTCTCCGATCACCACTGAAATTATCGTAATAATAGAGCCTTGTGTGATACCTCTTTCCTGCTGCAAACGTGAAAGCATCGGATTGCATATCAGCATTGCAGACTCTTATCAGAGACGTCCAGAGTGAAACCTGCCCCAGAAACGCGAATGCGGTGTCGATATTTGAGACGATAATGCACCATTACATAGTGTAGGTCGAAAGAAGTTCCCGCTTTTACATTTGATTAAAATTACCAATAATTATCGGGAATGCAGAATGTGCCCTCCTCCGCTTCGAAAGCAGCCGTCAGCCCAGCCAATTGAAAGAAAATTGAAAGAAAATCACGAGCATACGACATTGATTTCTTACCTCACACCGGAAAAAAGTTATTGATCGAAAAGTAACGGTTGCATTTCCTAGATATGAAATTGCATTCGATCTGAAAGAGAATTCATCTGTCAAATTAAATGAGAGCGTCTTAATTAGTGGATTTGGCAAACACATGAAAAAGAGTGAACTTTTTCTCGGCCATCTTGTTGATGATTCTTCCTCCTCAATACTGCTCAATCATCTGTTGAGGTATAGAATCGTTATCGATCTAGCAGCAATGTGAAACATCGCAGCCGATATCGAACCTCACTGAAAGCGATACCGGCCTCTGATTGGGAGATGCATGCAACCGATGTCGACCAGCAACTATTCAAAACTTGAGAACGATATTTCGGCGCATTTTATGATTCTTTCAATATACCTGGTATGTATTTTTTGACGTGGATATATCTTCTAGCTTTAAGCGGCTGATAATTTTTTTTAATTATCAAAGGATTGGTGATGACATCGACGAATCAGTCATCGGCATGGAGCATGAATCATGTTGACACGGACGTGGCTCATCATTATTCATACCTAATGACGCCGTCCTCTTGTCCCTGCTTTCCCTATCCGATCTCTAGTATATGAATGTCGAGTCCATAATCCCTAAGGTGAGCTGAAGCACAAGCTACCCACCGTTCGTGACACTTTCCGTATTCCTGTCTTCCACATTCCCGCCAATTCAGTCAACTCGACATCTGGGGAGGCAGGGAGGGGGTGGTTGTTAGTCATGCTCGTCAGGCTCTGGAGACCTTCGAGAGGGAAACGTGAAGGCGAACATGATCCAGCTCTGTTTGCAGTCTGTATCGATTCAGACCGATCCCCATATTCTTTCTTCCGTACTTCTTTTATAAGGGAGGTACTCTATTATTCGAGAAGTACGCCTTCCGAACGAGAACCTGCCTCTGTTAACAAAATTCTGATACCGGCCTACGATTGTAGATCAGCGAGGATGAGTCCTTGGAACCGCCACGACTGGACGCGACACGACGGTTCTTTTTGCACACGACGATCGTGCCGAATGCGAAAAGAAAAAAGAAACCTTGGGTCGAAGAGACGAGAAAGCCGCTCGAATGGCACCGACAATGCTATTTTCCAAATCGGTCCTACTCGAAGGTCGATGAAAGGTTTGCGAAGACGGCGAGGTGTCGAAGGAATGCGAGCGAAAGTGCAGAAAATATTTCATTTCCGAACTCTTTTCTCAAAGATCAAAGGTACTGTCCAATAGCAAAATTCATTTTTCGAATCAAAGAGCAAGAGAAATGCACTCGTCGGAGATCTTGCGCCACTCCCCAGGGACATCAAATCATTTCCCGGAAAGTGAAAATGGAATATGAAAGACGTAAATATTTTTCTGGAGTTTGTTCCTCGGTCCCGCTCGATGACGAGACCCAGCATTCAAGGCACGTGACTCACAGTTGAACGTGACTCACAGTCGAAGGACCGAAAGAGCTCCCCGTCGAACTTCTGTACCCTCGGAGTCGGTGACATACCGTTCTGCAAAAGAAACGAGCGGTCTCGCTTCGCTTGGACGGGAAATATATTTTAAAATCCACATTTGAGCCTCGAAAATTATGCCGCATGCGAAACTCGTCTCCGTTCGCCATTTATCGCGAAAGCCGACGTTTAGCGCATTCGATTGCCATGGGATATATTCACCTGAAGCAGCCCGACAGAAGCTGCTTTCCACAAAGATGAAAACTCGCCTCGCCTCGCGACTTTTCAGGACTTTTCTTTTTTCGCCCCTACCATTCGTTTTGTACCCCTGCCATTCATCATGGCAGAATGCACTATAGCTCACAGTATAGTGTATAAGCCCATTTTTCATGCAAAATCGATCGGTTCCTTACAGTCGCGCTCATCAAGTTTAATTATTCATTCGGCCTTCTGTATCGTGGGTGCTGAATGAGCCGAGCCGAATCCTGCGTGTTCTTGCTAAATAAGTTTCGGACGAGACCGTGGAAAGGCTCTATTATCTTTCATTATTGCATTTGTCATCATTAGAAGTGAACATGGTGCTTCATGAAGTATTTAAATGACATATGCAGATATAGAGCCGAAAAAGTCTCCGAAATTTTGATGAAAGATTTAATTGTATTGGTATAATTGTATCAATTGGTGATAACTGCATTCCTCGAGTGCTTTCCCATCCAATTTCCCATTAGAGTTTTGAGTTTGAGTTCGAAAATGGATTCTCTCGCATTTTTCCGTTTTCAGGCTCAGCTGCATTTCGGCTCATGAGGTGAATCTTCGCTTGGCAATGGCAAAGAGAAAGTGTGCCAATTTATGCCTACTCAAGAATTGCGATAATATTGAAACCTAATTAAATCCAACGATTCTGGCACAGCCAATATCCAAAAATATTATTCGATATTTATATTAAATATTAAAAATATTAAAAATATTAAATATTCGACTTATTCGAATGAAAGATTCTCGGTTGAAAAAAAAATCTAGATAGACATACAAGACAATGTCAGAAGGAATGATTTAAGATGCAGAAAGTTACATTCCACGAATACGCACGAAAAGGAGCGTTAAAATGCTGGAAACCGTTCGTCCGACTGACGATATCCCTTCCCTCGTGAAAATCGATTAAACGGGCCAGAACGGTGATCTGGGAAGCAGCTGTCCTCGGAGTTATTGCGTCTCTCTGGGAATATTCCGTCTCTTCGAGCATTTCTTTTCGGAGTTTCCGAACATCTGTTACGACGGCTTGCACCCGACACGAGTTACAAGAGGTGCGTTTGCCAAGGAGTAGATTATTTTACTGAAAAATTATGATTCCACTTGTCACGAGTCCCTTTTGAAAAATAAGCAATTTGGCTACATACACTCGTAAAATACTCCCTAATTTCATAACATTCAGACTATTAGGAAATTTGGTGGAGTGTTATCGAGATATTGATGGGTGAAGCGAGTGACAGCTTCTCATATTTAACAGTTGCGGGTCGTGAATGGAGGCAGATGGAGGTCCGCCCGGGGCCTACTCTATCTCCTGCGACGATCTACTACTGTTCAAAATCACGAGCCGTCCATTGTGGGAAATCCATATTATATAGCTATTCCCGAGCAGACGTCATCGGTGACATTGCAGTTCTGCGTCGTCGAGCTCGCCAGCCGCGAACGGTTTCCCATATCTTGACCGTCGAAGTGTCGAGTTTTATTCAGGCGATTCGCAAGGGGTACGTCGTTAATACCGATACTTCTGCGCAACTCGAAGCTTTAGGCCACCTAGTGTGGAAAGCGGGTGGCGGGAAGAGTCAGGAGGTGAGTCCGCCACAGCCCGAGTCGTTTCTCAACAATCCAGTGTATTGGACAGCTGCAGGTGAGACTGGAAAACTGAGATCCAGCACACGGGACAGCAGCACATACGAAATGCAGTCGTCAGCTCCTTAGGGGTTAAGAGAATGCAGCGGAACAGTCTTACAATGAAAGTACATCCAAAGCTTCGCAAAAAAAAAATGTTTTATTTTTTCATTTAAAACTCGATATTCCAAAGGTACGAAACTATTAAACCTGCATCGAATTCAATATACAAGGTAGTAAACCTTAGAATAGCTGTATCTATTCGAAACACTGGGAATTCTTTTTCAAGGACATTTGCCAGTTTGAAAGCTTAAGTGCGATTAGAAAGAGCCCTTCAAGACTTGGACTTGGACTTGGGACACCACACCCCACATGGATTATGGCCTCACCTCATGTGCATTACGGCCCCACACCTCATGAATAGGCGCCTACGAGCCTATTACCTTTCTTCAACACCTTCCTGCCACAAAATTGAACCTCCTCGTATTATACTCTGATAGCATCAACAGGAACGAAATTTGGCATACTTCTTCCTCCCTCAACAAAGAATCGCTCCAGAAAATTTGAAGCTCCATCTCCTCGGAGTTGTGGAGACCACTGAATCTCGCTTTTTCAAGATGTGAATTTCATTCTGTATTATTTGTTTCTCCCCCCCCCCCCGGGGTAGCCACACTTGGGAGGCTTTCTGAGAAAAGAGACCAACCATGAGAAAGATATTGACTCGTAGATGACGAAAAGTGCCCTTTTTTGTTGCTTGTGATGCACCATTTCACCATTTAAAAATATGAAATTAGCTGTCGTTCATTTAGGCTGAGAGCGCAAGCTCCGATCTCAATTGCCATGCCTTTGCGTCTCGTCAGCCGCCGTGTTCCGCCTTCTTTCGCGTAATATTTTGACCGAAAGTTTGGAAGAAACCGGTTTTCTTTCCTCGAATGAGGGCAAGCAGAGCCGATCTCTTCGCGCGATGTCACGCATTTATTCATTTCAGCGTCTATTCAAAGCAAGATCGAAATTATGCAAAAGCGAGAGAAACCGGAAGAACGGAACCGAGAAGCAAAACGGGACTGGAAGGGCTCCTTCCGTGTAATGTCCTCCAACGAGGAAAAAAACAAATAGAAAACAAACAAAATTGTTGTCCTTCCGGTAAGAAAAAAAAAATCCAGCATTCATTACGTTCCATATTTCTGCAATATTCATCATCGCCTAATCCAAACACGATCGCAATCGTCTGAAGTTGTTTGTCAGATCGATGATTTTGAGGTCCTGCCCTTGCAGAGAAGCTCAAAAATTCCTGGATCCACCGACTAAATTTCATTTCGCAATTGAAATCCGACGCACCTCTATCGAAAAATCCTCATTTACTATGCACGAGGCCACACATGCTAGTCTATTATTAATTCTACCGGAAAGAGATGGAACACATTCGTGTATATCCATGTACAACCGTGTACATCCATACATGATATATATTAAGAGGATCTGATGGGAGCATAATAGGATATATCCTGGCTCCTCCGACACGAAGCCGTCATACGGAACTGGCTCTATTTCTGGGGATCAATCAATTCCAAGAATCACGAGAAACAAATTACCTGGTTTCTCCGGCTCTACTGTGAGGATCGAATAAAAATTTGATGAAGTACGTCCTCCGGGATTCTGATTTCGAACGCACTGATATCGGAGTCGCTTCTTGGATGACGAAAAACGACTTTTTCGCTCTCGACATATGAGTCGAAGGATCCCAATCGTGAAGACTAGGCATAACCTGGAAGCTATAGCAGTAGAATATCACAGATAGCTCAGAAACGGAGTCGATATCCGTTGGAAAGCAATTAACGCCAGAGCAGCGACGTGCCACATTCCTGCTTACGCTTTTTGACGACCCAAATACACGAAGAACAGCATCTAGAGCGAAAGATCCACCAGGTCGGTTCGGCAGCAATCGAACGAAAGGTTGCAAAGTGAAGTTGGGCGTTCCGTAAATGTAAAGTCGCATTTTTGGAAGCTTCTCTTTCCTCTCACATCGAAGTAGAAGGAAATCGGTCTGCAGGTGTGTCCGGCGACCTTTCCGCCGCTCGTAAATATGCTGTAGGTGATCTCCAGGTGCAAAGCCCCCTCTGAATAACGACCGATCGACCGAAACAGGTTCTACTGAATCCGACACTAGCCCCAGGTGTTTGGACGAATGTATTTCCTCCTTTCGACTATTTCCTATCTTGGGAATGAAGACGTTACGTGTGCTGCATTCCGATCGGTCACCTGATAAAAATACGATCCCCTTGTTTGCCGTATAAGCTGATTGGGGCAGGTGGAAATGCGGACAGCTCTTCGTATTCCCTCGTTACTCCCATCGAGAAATACATGCATTATTGGGAAATTTGCTCTTTTAATGATGCTTCTTCCTCCGTCATAGGAACGTTTTCGCGCTCCGAGACGTCTAGGTGCTAGCTGCATTTTAATAGGCAAAGTCTCAATTTTGCAGTATTCGCGAATAACTGTTATTTAGGACTTGTCATTGATCGTCTAGCAAGGGAGCAAGGGACCCGCACGACCTTTTTGTCGCTTGGTGGCAAGGTAAGATGCATCTAAATGCATCTTACCTCGACATCAAGGATCCCCCCCCCCACCAAAAAAAAAAAAAAACACTGCTGGACGTAACAGCCTGAAGCCGCTTGTCATCACGAGTTAGCAAATCCTTCACCGCAAAAATCATGGACTCGGTCGAAAGGCGCGAGAATAATTCCTGGAACGTTCGACAGAGCGCTCGGTTCCGGTTTCCTTGCAAACGTGTCCCTCGGGAATCTTCTCATGGAAATCTTCTCTTCATTCGCTGCAGCCTGGGATCACGTGGCTTCACAGTCGAGTTTTAAAACCTCGAACCTGAAAAACTTAAATTTGTCATCGACCTCTTGCTTGCCAAATAGATGCATTCGATTCTCGACCTGGGTAGTCCGATGTTTCGACCGATATCGTCCGAGTTAAAAGTACCACATAGCGGCAGATTTATCGTCGTGGCCGACACTCGGCTCTTTCGAGTCGCAGTTGAGAAATCAGAGACATCGCACTTGGCAGAAACGAATCCTCATTCTCGTGAATGATTATTCGAAGGGGAAAGGAGAAATTTCTCTCCCGTTCTCGGATCGTGCCGAGCAGAATTTCGGCGCCCCTGAGCCGAATCTCAAACTCGATGCGAATGATCCCTTCCTCACGGACCGTTTCTCGACTCGTGCACGAGTCATAACGGGCAGAAAATGGAGTTTTACGATTTTCGTATCCTGCCAGAAGTGAGGGGCCCCCTGCCGAACTGCCGGGACGAAACCGCAATGGATTAGAACTTCTGGGGCATTCGCTGCTACACGGAAGATCGAGGCGACGCAAACCCGACTCCCTTCTCGCAAGTGTAAGGAGGAGCTGGTCTGGTGGTACGGGTTTAAGTTTAAACAACTACGACGAGCCGCCATCGGTCAAAAGTCTCCCACCATTAGGGAAAATCATTTTTAGTCTCTTTTTCAGGGAAAATAACACTGACCTAAGAAGAACGTATCGAAGTGATACTTTTGCACGGAAGTACCCTTATAGAACTGTGCGGGAAGTTTCTGAGATTTTTAACGAGAATCGTTCGGACCCTCCTCCAACTTCACACGGTGCCGTAGAATGTTTGCCCCCAAGCTCAGAGAAACCGGGAATGTACAGGGTGAGTCAAAAGTCACCGGACGACTCTGAACAGCTATAACTCGGCAAGGAAGGCATTCATTTGTAAACGGTATGTCGCATGTGGAAGAGCGTGCTTTAATTGACCAAACAATGTGGAAATTTGCAGGAAATACTAATGAGAAATGGCACAAATGGCACAGTCGGCACAAATCGAAAAGCAACATTTTTCAACATAAAATTAATATTCAGGGAATATTTGCAATCCAGCAGATTTTTCCATTTCCATTTTTCAATCCAGCAAATTTGCAGGGAATATTTTCCCTATTTGCGATCGTTTTCAATTACTTTTTGCTGCTCCAAAAGGTTTTCTGATAATGCCGATGAATTTTCTTTTGAGGAACGCGTCGCCGTTGTTTATTCGAATGACCTTTCAACTCGCCGGACCCGAACCCGCTCGACACCTGCGGGGTTTCATTTAAAGACCAGGTAAATAACCCCGAGGATTCGCGCTCGATCGATGACCTGAAGCGACGCATCGCTGAGGAGGTCGCCGGAGTTGCTTTTCGGCGACGGCTCGCGTGATCGAGCTTCATGGTGCTCAATATCGTGGCAAGATTCCTTCACAGATGAACAAGGAATAAAAGAGGCTGATCCGTTCCTTTAAAAAAAAAGCTCTTCGGCCTTATCAGAAAACCTTTCGGAACAGCAAAAATGAATTGAAAATAACCGCGAATAGGGCATCCGCTGTAACCGAAATATCTATTTTATGTTGAAAAATGTTGCTTTTCGTTTTGTGCTGACTCATCCCATTTCTTATTAGTATTTAATGCAAATTTCCATTTTCTTTGGTCAATTAACGCACGCTCTTTTGCATGCAACAAACCGTTAACAAATGAATGCCTCGATTAATAAGTTATAACTGTTCAAAGTCGTCCAGTGAATTTTGACTCGCCCTGTACTTGATTAACCGCGACCCAGAACGGCGAGCGACGAGGCAACGAGCAATGCCGTCTTGACGACATTTTTCCTCGGCCCGAAGAAATCCACCACGATGATGTCGCATGAGACAGGAATGAGCCAGAGAAGCATCGTTCACATCACGAAAGAAAACGAGACGAACGACGACGAAATCCGGATCTTCTGCCGGTCCTCGCGATCCCAAAAACAAGACGTGAGAATTCGTTTCGCCGCTCCGATCGTTCCGCTTCGCACATTCCAACGACCAAATGTTGACGGAGATTTCACAAGGTATGGAATTGCATCTCTTTTCTTCCCGATGGAAATGTGGAACGATTTTGCGAAATTCTCGAGAAGCAGCAAGAGCTTCGATCGCTCTGTCGTTTCTTCGCCGGTTCCTCACTTTCCCGGCTGATTAAAGCTAAACATGGTGTTTATCGATGAGAATATTCTCTCGAGATGAAAGAGCAAAAAAAAAAGGCGTTATGCAAACATAATCTCCTTGTCTCGACCGAACAAGATTGTTCCTGTAATTGAAACGGTTTTGTTAATCTGAGGATGCTGCGGAATTCCCCGACAATTCTTCGGTGACTTCTGGCATGAGAAAAAGGCTACGCGCTATGGAGGGAGTATTTTAATTCCACGAATTCCTTTATTGATTGAGCAACCCGAGAGGAGCTCTGAGGATCGATCTGGGAGGAGCCGTTAGGATCGATCTGGGAGTCTGCATCCTCATGATCTTCGAATCGGTGAAGTTGATTTTCTTCCTCTTCGGGAACACGATCCATTCCCAAGTAACACAAGTTGTTCCAGTAACGTTTAGGAAATGCCGATGACCAATGTTGCATCTATGTGCAAATGTCCAAAACGTCAACGCTCCCAAAACGTTGCGAAGGAACTTTGTTGTTGCGAAGGAAAGAGGATTTACGTTGCAAATCGTTACTTATTCATTACATATACGTCGCAGAAACGTTTCAGGATTTATGTTGCTGCAATGTCGCTTAAATCGTGGATCCGTGGGCACCTAATCTGGGCATATACTGGCATCACGGAAAAGCATAGGCTTCACTGGTCCTCAACTGGACCGATATTCCACCGATATTCGATCATTCGTTTCATCATTTCGTGCCATCTACCCAGACATTCCCATGAACAGGACGAAGCCTGTACCGGTATGATCCATGCACGATACAGTAACTATCATGTACAGGCAGGAAAGACATGTACTACATCTGGAGGTGATCTTCCCCTGCATCTGCTAAATATGGCACATTGCAGGAAAAGGTCCGACCGTAATGTTCTTCGGAGTGTCCAACGAAATCACTCTTTCTTTTCCTCGTCCAGTTCTCGTGAATGAGGTATCGAGATCACAGATCATCATCCGTGGTTTTTATTATCCTTTTGGATGTTATTGGCAAGTTCTTGGGAAGGGTTCTTTCATGGGAATACGAGCTGGCTTTTGATCTTGGCCCCATGAATCTGTCTCGATCGTGAGGATAACAAATGAGGAAGTGTCCGTGTTCGTTCATTCCTATAATGCGACGATGCGAGAACATCTGGCAACGTACTGAACGTTCCTGTGCGGGACGAGAACAGGGAACGGGAGAAAGGCACTTTTGTGTACTGTGAGAAAGGCGAGACCTACGTCTCCGTCTCGTGGCAAGGAGGACGACTTTACGATTCCCTGAAACTTCTCAGTCCATGTTGTCGCTACGTTGTCGATGGAGAGAGAGTGTCGACATTCTCTCAATGTCGATAGCAAACGCTGCTATGACGTTCGTCGAAGTGCCGCAGCAACACACCGAGTGAAAACATCGAAGCAATGTTTCATGAATGTCGTACGTCGACTTGCAACACAGGCACCATTTCGGAAACGTTTCATCGACATACTGTGTTACTTTGGTCATTTCCTTAGTCCGAACGCAAGAGAGCAGGAAAGCATGACGGAAAAAGCGCGAGAAAGAGATCCCCCATCCTGCGTATTGGCGACATCCGAGCGATTTAACGAGGCTAAACGACTTTCGAGGTCTCGAAAGAAGCCATCGTCTTCCGATGCGAATCGCGATGGTCAAAGCGACGATGACGTCACTTTGCGTCGACCCCGTCGCAGTCGAAAGAGGCCGCTTTTTCTTCGGTCCGAGTCTCTCAGAATGCCCTCGATCGAACGACCCGAAACGATCGCAAAATCAAGAAACGAAGAAATCCCTTTCGCCCGTCGACCGTGGACGCCGCCGACGAATCGATGCGAAAGGCGAAAAAAAGAAGAATCCTGCTTCTACATGCAAATGATGCGATTCGGTCCGATACAGTAAAATGGCGTCGGAATGAGGGATCTCGTGAAACTTGCAAGTGGATCGTGTGAATCATCGCAAGACCATTTTTCTGCCTGCGCTGCATCATTCCCAGCGCTGCCATGGCCAATTTTTTTCGACTAACAATAATAAATCGATAAATAAATACATATATATACAGTCGGTGCCACTTATTGTGATGACGTCGGTGCATGAAGAACTTGATAACATTAACCTGCTGATAACGATACGCGGCGATCGCCGAGGATTACCCCACCCATTAACACCAGACACGTCGACACGCAGCTCAACATCGCCATGCGTACAATTACCGGTGCGTTGAAGTGAACGCCAACGTGCTGGCTCCCGGTGCTTGCACGCATCTCTCCGCCGCAAGTACGACGCCAAACAGCTACGCTGCGGGAATACAATAAGGTCGTACGATACCAAGACCTTCCGAACTGAAGAGATCTGGATCCCATGCCTCCTCGCGACGGCCGTTCTGGACCGAAGCGACCTCTCTTCACGCAGCCAACATCAACGAGGGAGAGAGGTGGAAACGAGAATGGGCCTCGGCGGACGTAAAAAACAAAAGCCTCGTCCCGGATCCCACCACCGAACCTCCGGGTTTCGACCTTCCTCGCCGCCGGTGGACCACCATCGACCGCATCAGAACCCTCCACGGACGATGCGGACACTCGATGCACAGATGGCGCATCGGAGACAGTGCGAGATGCGACTGCGGTCACGACCAGCAAACCGTCGATCGCATCGTCGACGACTGCTGCATCTACGCCTTAAGTGGTGGAATCTCGGAAGTCCACTCCGCCTCTCCTGAGGCAATCGAGTGGATTAAAAATCTTAAAATACACCTGTGACTGAAAAAAAAAGAGCTGCTCCATCATCCTTACGAAAGAAGAAGACCCCACCTATCTTAGGATAAACAAAGTAAGGAATAAAGCTTTACCTAATGTTGGGCGAAAAGAAGGGTGCAAGCATGGAAACACAACAAAACAACCCGCTACAATTCAGCAATAAAGCAAGTGAAACTCACGCCAAGAGCAACATTCGATTGCACGACGTGACTCACTGAGATGACCTCACTGAGAACAAAAAGCTGATTCCGAATTGGGTCATTTTTACAAGGGAAGAACATTAACAGTAGCCGGTGGAGTTGATAATATCATACCAAAAAAAATATTCTGGTCGATATGGGATTTCGTTTTAGTTTTCGTGTTTTCATACCAATGAATGGCTGATAACATTAACCAGCGATAAAAATAAGCGGCATCCACTGTATCTAATAAATAAATATTAATAAATTTTTGTCTGTTCTGCGTAATAATTTAATGAGGACGATGAGGATGGCGCTGCACCTGTAGTAAACCTGTGCTAAACGGAATACCTGAACCTACAAATTATTTGTCTCATCTCATAAGATCCTTGGATCTCAAAACTTCGGGAGCCGAAATTTCCTAATTGTTTCTTAATAGACCGAAATTCCTCAAAATCAGAGAGGCTCGGGTCGATTTTCATAATTTACACACCGATTAGATGCTTAATGATTCCAGTGCGATTCGCATCGGTGGATGTGAGCATCGGCGGATGTGAGCATCGAGCGAAGCGGCATCGGTTCCGTACCCGGTTTTTCCTCATCGTTATTCGTTTGAAGATATCGCTGAAATTGCGTGACTGATGGCCGATCCTGGCGCTAGCATCATATTAGCATTCCGTCTGTTCGATCCACGCTAGTATCGTATCGGTGATGTTTTGAGAGCTAGGGAGGGATTCTGCATCGCGGTTCGTGTTTTGGAGTCTTGCCGCCGGAACTCTTAGGGGCAGGGTCTTTTTTTCGCATTCACAAAAATTTCCATCTTTCAATGCATAACGTTTCGACGTCGTGAGCCGATTCAGGCGTTCGATCTCGATTGGCGGAACGTCACCGGAAAAAAACGTCGGATTCCCGCTTCCAGAATGGTTCGAGAACCAACTTTTTCTCAACTTCTCGACTTTTTTCAAGCGAACTCCGAGGAAATGGCTCTGGGCGAAGCGAGAAGCGAAAGGGAATCCATTTTCCCGCAGCAAAGAGACAACTCCGGAAATCCCTTTCAGAGACTCGACGACCGAAGAATTGTTCTCGCCGACGAGAACAATCGTTGAAGGAAACTCTTCGCATTCATCCACCGAATCTTTTCCCTCTGCCTGCCGTCTTGCACGCGATCGTGCGTTCTTCCATTGTAGGCATCTAAGAGCGGGTCAGACTTTTGTCCGACGAGTGTTTTTTTTTCCCCGGCTGCGGCGCCTTGCATCGTCACCATCGTCACCCCAGTTTACCCCAGAAGAGACGGTTCTGGCTTCATGCTGTTCTCGCCGAGATCTCATTGCATTCGCATTTAATCGATTTCTGAGACGGTCGAACGCAGATCATCGGCGTACCTGCGGTGAAATCGACCATTCGTAAATCGTGTGACAGGGATCCCATCTATTTTATCATCGTTCCATGCACGAAGCCATCGTTCCTCCCTAGGAAAAGATTTTTCTTTCGATCGCTCCGCATCTGGAGTTTCCGCGGAAACGACACGGTTAAGGTCGCGGATGGGATGATTTCTGTCTCGCACGGTTAGCGTCGGCACATCTCACGGAAACCGAGACGAATGGTTCTTGCAGATGGAATGAACGCGATCGATCGTCTCCCTCTCTCGACCCGATTGAAATTCGCCATTCGTCGAAGCGACGACGTGCGTGAGACGGTAACGGTTCGGATCGGCTTCGGCGAAGACGGCAGATCTGTCCCAAGTGTCCTATCGACCATCGATGTCGGCGAGAGGGGGAAGGGGTCGGTATCGTAAAAAAAAATGTCACGCAAAGGAATCGAGGTGGAGGGGGGGAAGGAGGGGGGGAGGCATGCGCCGTCGCTCGTGGCCTTCTCGATGGACTGCAGTTCCCATTTCCTCTTCCGTTCCTGGCCTTCAAGTCGAAGCCTGATCGTCCTGAGGATGTCGGATCATGTGCAGACTCCGCCTCCTCATCCTCGAATTTCTTCTCTTCCTTCTTCTCCCCTCGGGGGATTGCAGTGAACATCACGAGAGGGACTGCTGTCCTCTTCGCGACCGATCTCGTCAGGGTCCGTCTCTCGTCGACGTCGTGCGTCCTCGCGGTCGCCGACTCGCATTCGCGGTCTCGTACGTACGGTCTCGTGTGCTTCGTCTCGCACAGGAGCAGGGACGAGCAGTCCGCCGTTGACGTGCACGGAGACGGCCGAGAAATGCAGGGAGGATGGGGACTGTGCCACCGTTCTCCGCGTCATCAACCTTCTCTGTGGCCCCACTCCTGGTAAACGCCCCCCGAGTCGACTCCTCGCTTATCGAAACTTCGCATTTTCCTGCTTTCAACTATTCTTTCCTGCCCTCGAAGTTCAAACATTCTTCTCAAGCATCTTGAATTTTTTTTTTGCCATTATGTGCCGATCGAATTCGAAGCGAAGACGTGGAACCCATCCTTCGCTCTTTGCGCGCGAAAGGGCAAAGTTACATATGCAAATGTACTCACATCAATTACTCGCGAGATATTTTTTTCGCCTTCGCATGAAACAAAAGAAGTTCATTTCTTGGTAATACTCTCAGGAGCAGGGGGCTTCTATGAAAAGGACTTCTCACGCGAGTAACTTTCATGCAAACATATCCTATCATGTAAACCCGCCTCAACCTTATCAGACCCAAGGTTGATGCTGGTCAGTGTCTACTTTTTTTAAAATCATCTCTTCCTTTTTGAGAATCTAGATCTTGAATAAGCTGCGTCCCATCAAGGTGTGATATTATTAATAATTTTTAAAATTTTTAATTATCTCCTATTGTGATGCCAACACATGTCAACATAGGGTGTGAGAAGGCGAAAACGGAGAAGGGAAGAGTCGGCCGTGGCGATGGCCTCAAAACGGATAAGAAAACCCTGCCAGGTGGAATAGCGACTTGAAACGTTAGAGGAAAGAAATAGGGGATGGGGATATGAATCAGGTGGCGTGCCATTCTGGAGGCCAATCTTATCTCCTTCTATGGCCCATTGATTGGCTTCTCCATCCCGATTGTATAAGGCGCCTACCTCATTCACGTGCACCCTAAACCTTGATTGCATGCAAGGGGGCCACCGGCCATTTCAAAGGAATTCTCTCGTTGTCCATGGCCCCACCGCATGCCATCCCTCTAATGCAACCCTCATCGCTTTTTTGGCTTTGTCTTTCCCTCCCATCCCTCTAATGCAACCCTCATCGCTTTTTCTTGGCTTCAACTATCTGCATGGTGATTCCATCCTGGATGCGTCTGCGCTTCCCGGGTTCTAACCACATTTGTAACAGTTTCACTTGAACATTACAATGTCTAAATTATGGAAAATATCAGAAGCTGAACGGAAGAGGAAATGGGAACTGCAGTCCATCGAGAAGGCCACGAGCGACGGCGCATGCCTCCCCCCCTTCCAGAGAGATGCAAAATGGATTCAGATTAAAGAGTGTAATAGGTTCAACAGGTCGCTTTTCGCATTACCTTTTAATCGGCTCGGCTTCTGATATTTTCCATAATTTAGACATTGTAATGTTCAAGTGAAACTGTTACAAATGTGGTTAGAACCCGGGAAGCGCAGACGCATCCAGGATGGAATCACCATGCAGATAGTTGGAGCCAAGAACTCCTGAACGGAGAATTTGCAGACCAGATAAGACACGATAATCTATTGCGCCGCAGCACGACTAAGATGGTGCATGAGGGTACGAGTTCTACATTCGAAGACCGACGCTCTGTTATAAGATTTTCTGTGTCCAAGGGAAACAACAATCACAAGTCCATCAGGAAATGAGTGCTGTGTATGATTCTAACTGTCGAACGAGAAGGTCCATAAATGTTGTGAGCGGTTTCGAAACGGCCGAGCAGATGTTGGCGACGATCCACGACTTGGCCAGGCGAAACGCGCTGCGGACGCTAACAGGATTCGTCGTCTCGAGGAATTCATCAGAGAACATGTTACTGCCGTGTTAATGTTCGCTTCTACGTTGAACATTAGCGTCAGCTCAGGCTGCAACATCATAAGAGCTGGTGGTTGGCACTTGAAGTCAGACGACGAATTCGATGCGGCTGTCCTGCAGTGACTTCGAGATCTACCTAAAGTGTTCTTATGCAGCGGGAATTCCGAACCTCGTAGCACGATGGGACAAGTTCCTAAATGTTCATGGAGATCATGTTGAATTATAAGTAATTGTATTTCACTGCATTCGTTTCCCGTGCGTTCAGCTTTGCAACCTTTTCAATCGAACAGCCCTCATACGAGCATCTCAAAATCTTCAGCACTAGGGTAAGCGAGGCGAATTTCGACCCTGCCATTAAGTCTGTCCCCTGCATCACGAAATTCAACATTAAAAAATCCAATCAGCCTTTCTGAACCTAATTACATCACTCAAACCACCTCAAAATGTGAATGGATGCATTTTGCATGCATTTTCCTATCGAATGGTATAGGTCCCCACAACCATCGAGTTGAAAACGCAGGAGCGGGGGGCGGATATAGGTGCAAAATCTTAAACGAATCGAAATTAGCCTCAATACTTTTACATCGAATTAGTCAGGCGAAAAAGTGGTTCTCCTTAAGTACAATTATATTGTGCTAATTTCTTTCCTTAACCTGAGCTGAAGCTCTGCTGGGATGGAAGGAGGTTTCAAACGGATGAGATGAGAATCATGTACCGAAACAGTCGCATGCAGCACGGTGACAGTGGAGAAATGCCAGGCGGGTCTCCGAACCCTCCAGGCGTTCCGGATGTTCCAGCCGACCTGCCTCTGCAGGGAGCCTCATCTGGACCCTGAGTGCAACAGATACCGGAGCTTCTTCTTCGACCACCCCTGCCTCTACGCGGAGGAAGTCGGTGAGTCGCGTGCGAGAGGATTTACGGTTTCCGCTTTGAGATGGCTCTTCATCGGGTAACAAACCCTTGCAGTGTACAAGGAAGGGGAGGCTTGGTCCACTTTGCCCTCATGCGATGAAGCCATGAGAGAGTGCGAAAGCATTTATAGTTGCCGAGTGGCCCTCCGTGTGTTTCACGAAGCTTGTGGCCCCGCCACGCAATCTTGCTCCATTTATTCTCCGTGAGTTATTACGATGTCTTCTGAAACCCAGGATCACCCTTTCCCACGAGAGCTATTAAGTTGGGAGGCTCTAAAAAACGCTCATATTTCCCAGGAAAATACACAACGTGTGATCGCGCGAATCGCTTTTGAGAGGCCGATAGTGCGTCCGATTCGTAAAATAACTGGCCGACTCTAGAGCAACAGTTGGATCGAGACGAGATCGGTCGTCGACAACAGACAAGAGCGAAAGGCGAACTTTTTGGAATCGCATCAGAAAACGATGAGAAAAACCGATTTCGCGGCTGTGGAAGGAGCTGGAAACGCATCGTGCGGCATTTGATGACAAGAAATCCTCTTCCTCTGAGCGTAACTCATGCGGTTTCATTTTGGATCCTTCCATTTTCTGGAGCTTTTTTTTTTTCCTCTTTCGGAGAAGAAGGAAAGGGAAGACTGTTTGCACGAGAAGAGTCCGGTCGAAGACCTGATAGCCGAACGCGAAAAGGAGAGCCTATTGTCCGGCCGAAAACGATAAGCAATTCATGGCTACACGCAATCGATGAGAATTGACTCGTAACGAGAACTCCTTCGCGAAACTCCGGATCGACCGACGACGACTGCAGCGACACTCGATCCGAGCCGGGAATAATCTCATTAGGGGAGACGCACATCCGTCATTTTCTTTGGGATTTCCAGAATCACGCGATGAATGCGGTTTTGACGAAGCCACCTGGCGCTCCGAGAATCGGAGAAACTTCGTCTTTTCCTTCCCTCTTTGTATCGGGGTGGCTCCGGTTTTCAGGTACGAGTAGTGCGATAACGCGTACCCGAGATAACATGTGCCCCGAAAGGGATGATCCCAAATCTCCCAGTTGTGCAACTTCTATATTCATCGATGAGCATGATGATGAGTATCTCGGGTTAGATCTTCACGGGAATAATTTCTTGCTTATTTCATTTGATTTTAAGGGATTTTTTTTTTAAGGATTCATCAACATTATAGGTGAATGTGAATAAGGAATTTCTTTTCGGCGAAAATTCGGAATGCCGTCATTTTTTTCGTGGAAGCGGGCAATCGTGCCCCCCCCTCGGAACCTTAAAAGAATTCGAGCGACGCAAACGATCCGCCGAAAAGAAGACCTTCGACACGATTGACCCGAGGTTAGGGCGATCGGGACCATCGGCCTTAGAAAGGAACCGGGAAATGCCTGAGTCCCGCCAGCAAAAAAAAGTTCAGTTTCGCTGGGGAGTCGTGACTTCTCATTCTGAAGTCTCTCGAGAATTTCTCGCAATTTTGCTCCTCTCTTCAACCTATACCGATGGCCAACCAGACTTCGGGTCATTTCCGATGACTTCGTGAGAATATGAGCCAGCAGTCAGAAAGCATTCCGTCCGAAAGAGGCAGCATGCAACATCGTGCTAGTTTCTTTTGGCCCGTTTCCACGAGTTCCACGAAGAATTTTCCGGCGCTCTGAATTCCAACCTCGGTTTTACGAAATTACACTCTCGTTTTTTTTTTGCTATGGAGTTCATTTTAAAAATTTGAAGAAAAAAAAATTCAACTGAACATCAGTTCGAAATTTTGCTGACGCACTCTGAAGACCCAACACAAGATACTTGCCAGGAATAATACTTGTACATAAAATAAATTACAGAGCTTCAGTAGTCCGAGAACTTTTACTAACCTCTCGTAAATACGCTGTAGCTTTTTCACATCTGCTGTCATATATTCTCGAAAGGTAAAGCCAGCCCCTAAAAAATAAGTATCTCTTGCTTAATATTACACTTTTTACCCCACCTTTCCCATGCTTGCAGTTCTTCGCGAGAACAAACACGATACGGTAGTTAGTCTCGCGGTCGCGACTCGAGCCTCCCAAAACCCCCCAACTTCTACTTTAACGTCACCAGCCCTCTCACCGCCCTCTAAAAGCATACCTCTCCCGTGTTCACTCGGGACCGGGGCCGGGACGACGTCGCAGGGAGCGCTGTCTGAGTGCATGGAATCGGATCCGCTTCACCCCTTTGTTCGGCTGCGTTTGCCTGGGGAGGCACTCCGAGTACGGCCACAGCTGCCGGAGGGTCTTCGACTCCATTCACAGCAACGAATGTCTCGGTGAGTTCTCCCATTTCGCAATCCCGCCCCTCATTTCCTCCCCCCCCCCCTTTTACCCCCCTCGCCCCCTTTCGATCGGCGACCATCAATCATTCATCTGTCGGCACGAACGGGCAGGGTCTCCAATTTTCCAGTATCTCTTTAGAGAACCCTAATATACCCTTCGCCTGAGGAACGAACGACCGGGTTCCTTGCACTCGAGAAATGTGGTTTGTACAGAGGGCCCCACAATTTTCTGCTCTCTTTAAAAAATGTAAAGCACATTGGGTATTCCATGTAGAACAGTGAAACTTCTCAGCTTGCTAAAGAAGGGATGCAGATTTCAAAAATTAAATTTTCATTCTAAAGACATTGGGTGGATTGAACCTCCTTCAGCTTCGCTAAAGGAGGTTTAAAGCTCCATTAGGATAAAGTCAGTTTGATGCAATACACTCATGGAACATGGTTCATGGTACAATTAATTCAATCTAAAAAGGAGGGACTTGAACAAAACCAGAATGTCGCCATGGCGATCGATTTTAAGCGCGTGACAAGCTATAACGTGCTCATTTTCCTTCTTCCGGTCAATCGTGGGGTTCTAAATTTAGAGACAGAGACGTTTGCCATTTCTCTCGAAGTGCATTCAACTTAACGAGTAAAAAAAATTTCCCCTACTAGTCGGGCATTCCAAATAATTTAACGTTGTTGTCCTGTGCATCCGTTTGGAATTCTGGAAATGTGGAAAATTGTTTTCCGTTAACACCTTTACGTATCGGATGCTTTCGGCTTCCGGAGTTAATTAAAGAGAGGACTCATTATTAAGTATTCTCCATTCCTCATTCGAGTGTTCTTGTTGATACACACACTCAATCCTCACGGTCGAGAAGGCCTTTAATTTATTATAAATATATTTGCCCTCATCTGATGTAATAGATCACGAGATGATGATTATGCGAGTTGGGAAATGTTTTTTTTTTGTGGCCCTGCTTCTTCCGTATGCGATTTTAAATGTCCTCAACGTGGTTCGCACATCGCCGAACTCGCACAATGGATGAAGCCACTTGCAAATATTAAAAAAAAAATCAATACTATAGGTTTTTTCAGGTCAAATAAGGAAATGAGAAAGCCAAATGCGCCAAGGAAGTTCAAACGCGTCGCTGTGCTGGATGTTGAACTTCAGTTCTAAAAAAAAGCATGTTAAACTGAAGGAAAGTGAAATGCAACAGGCATATCATGCCCGTGACAGGGGATTGCCGCAGAATTGCATTTTCATAACGCAAGGTGACGGATGCATTTGTACCTGACGCTGCTATTGCAATTAATTATATTTGCGCAACTGTCGATACGTTAGTCCTTGGAATCTGTTACCACCGAAATGGGGGGAGGCCAGATTCTTACTATAAAGAAGGGGGAAGAAAGTTTTGGATTCTCCATAAAAAGGACAACATACTGGCTACGTCAAATGTTGAGATAAGAAAGTCAAGAGCTTGAGAAAGATTTACATGCTAAAGATTTACATTTACATGTAGGAACATCGGACTGCTCCAAGCATCGCAGGAAAGAAAGGAAAAAATAATAATTTCTTGCAGAGAGCATGTTTTCAATCGCGAAATGAAGATGGACCTTCGCCAGCATCACCCGCCCATTCTTTCAGAGTTGGGAGACTTCGAGCCACTGCTGAACAGCCTTAAAAATGCAATCAATGGTTCCTGGATGCACCATCGCTCGCAGGCGCTCAGTTCCAGATGCGGTCATGCGTGATTGGAATCGAGTGACTTGGTTTGAGCGGCTAAGCCATTGCTTTCGTGTCGTTTTCATTTTCTTCGTGTCATTTTTGACCGTCATGCAGGGCAGTGTCGTATTTGAATTTCCTTGCTTTCCTGGAAAAGACGTCCGCGAATCGTTCTCATATCCTAATTCGGTCGAGAAGTTTACCACCCGAACAGGCCTTGAAATGTGCAACATAGCCGAGAGAGCGGCTGTAGCGGCCGGGTGTGAGAATGCGGTCGATCAGAAAGAGGGGGAAAATCCGGATTTCGTCGTCCTCGTAAGCCTCTGGCGGTACGAATCGTTCCGTTTTCCGACTCTTCTATCGTGGACCGTATGACGTGAGCTCGCTCGGCAGTCTCGCCTTTATTTGCGTTCGTTTGGATGTATTTCGGTGTCTCCATGGCATTCGCTTCGTCGCCCTTCGCCTGCCAGTGATTATATCTAGGATTAGGATCGATAACGTTCTTATGGGCCTATGGGCGATACGTCTGCATATCGCTATTTTTTCTATCAGCTTCTGATTGCCCCTTCCTGATCGCTCTGATATGCATGCATAGCGGATTGGGGAAGGGAAATCTATGCATGGAAGCTTTCATCGCCTTATCCCACGAATCACTGGACGGATGGTTCGCCAAATAAAAGAAATTGGAAGGCTCCGTTCTGGTGCACAGTGGTCCAGCACAGTGGTTCAGCACAATGGTCTAGCGGAGATGGAAAATCGTCAAAGAAATCCCTTCTTTGAAGATTTTCTTCTCTTCTTCACTCGTCTTCAGCTTCATGCATTTCTTACACGTCATCACTATGCTGTCTTGTCTACCATAGGCAATTTTAGAGCACTACATGAAGGAGTAGGAGTCTCCTTTCAAAGACAGCATGCTTAAATTGAAAGTTGAAAAAAAAAGAGAGAAAAATAAGGAGAGATGAGGAATATATGCGTTCATATGCACGTAGTACCAGGCCCGTCAAGAAGTTCTCGGCCTCACCCACAAGCCATGCACGCACAATTTTATTTTACTATCAATCTTGAATGTAATGAGCATCACGCTAAATGGCACGCTCCCGACGATCACGCAACATTCTGATACCGGATCCGCAAAAATATTATTCTGGCTGTCAAACCGTTCTTGCACGGTCGACTTCAGCTTATTGTCGCGCAAAAAGTTTTTCTCGAATGTCTTTTTTTCAGATTTGCAAACAGATAATAATCAGTTGGAGCTATGTATTCAGGCTTCAGCACGGTAACGGCTCCGAATCCGCAAATCTGAAAAGGAAAAAGTTTCCCTTCACATTTATCTCCAACTTATCACTTCTTGCCTTGACGATTCGAATGTATCAATATTATGGGCTTCATCCATCACGTGACATGTATAAGGTTAGAAGAGATGAGGGATTGGCTATAGTGCATTATCACTTGATATAAGGTACTAGCTAAAAATACCATCATAAACGATATCAGTGAATTGTGGTAATCCCCGCATCTCTGACGGGACAGTACTTCCTGTCCCTCCCCTAAGTGCTCAGAAGATATAGCTCAAAATCGTTTCATTTGCTATTTATAGGTGGGATGCAATCCAGTCTTCCGTTACCGTCCTTGGACCACGTGAGGACTGTATTCAGCGAAATGACCTCGACGTTGCCTTTGGATCCTTCGCGGGTCTTTCAAAAATACCATCCCGTCCAAAACAGTCCCCAAGGTTCTCCCTCGTCTTCCCATAGGCTAAGCACGATGAAGTTCCTTTCTGTATTCAAAACTGCTGCTTGATGACAATACTGAATGGGAAAAAGGAAAACTGAGCCTTTTAACATGCATTCCAAGATAAAACCGAGCAAATTTTGCAGAGCCATCTAGTGATGAAGCTTGAGGTCTCTACCGTCCAGGCGGTCAGCCAGGGATCATTCCCATCATCCAGTTTCTCTTCACAGAGGGAAGAGGAGGCGTCTCTCGAGAACTCATCCCACTCTTTCCGAGTACCTGCCAAGAAGCATGGGATGAATGCCGGCTGAATGATGCTTGCCACGCGCGGGTCCATCCCCTCGACGGTGCATGCCGAGCGAGACTTTGCAGCCCCACCATTTGCAGAGCGGCCATCCGGGATCTGTACGGGAAGCTCCCCCAAGAGATGTCGTCTTCGCTGGCATTCTGCACGTGCCAAGCCGGGGATGGGCCATGCATAGATGCGCTGCTCCGGTTCTATCCTTCCTGTTCCTTCCTTCTTCCCGAATGCTCTACGTCTGCTCGTCGATGTATGGAAAATCCCGCTTGCAGGTCAGGCATTTATAGCACTATTTCGCCAAAACAGCCGTTCTTGGTCATTATATCCCTCATCTATCTGTACATACAGGGTGTCCGTAAATGATTTTTCCGATTTGGATATTTTATTTCTCAGCGTTACTTCAAGCTACACTTATGAAACACATATCAATCGAAAGAACAATTTTAACAGTTCTTATTGACGTACACAGTCATTAATCAAGTTCAATGTGAGCGCCACGAGTAACTCGAACCACATAGTCATACCGCTTCACTTTGACCGAAGGTTTCAATTTTTGCAACATCTGTAATCGATATGGCCACAAATAAAGGCGCTTGCGAAGAACTTGCCACACTTGTTTTCGGCATGTTAAGTTCCCGACTGGCACGGCATTTTTGGGGACTGCGTGGAAATGATTGCCGAATGGTTTCAATGCGCTCAGTGCTCACGGACGGTCTGCCGGTGCTTTTGCGTTTACACACAGCCATCGCTAACGAAACGCTCGTACCAAGCACGAATTGATGGCTGGCTTGAAGGAGCCTTCCCATACTTCCGTCGAAACTGTCTCTGCACTGTAACAACCGATTTTGTCTCATGAAATGCCAAGACACAGAACGCTTTCTCCGGCCCGGATACCATTTTGCCGTACCGACGAATGTAGCTCTGCCCAGCGGGCAGAATGCACAACTTGCAATCTAGCGTCAAATTCAAACTTTCAGAGTTCATCTTACATATAATTTCAAAGCGGCTACTTAAACAAAGTCGGAGTAAAAAGTCATCAAAATCGGAAAAATAATTTACGGACACCCTGTACAGTATATCGCTCCGCATCAGTTTTCTCAAATAGTATCATTACAGACCTGTAATGGTTGTCTGGATAGATCAGGCGCTCGATGTGGACAGTTACCTCCATCAATTTCATCGTTGAAGTTCTCTTTTGGCCGATTCCCACGTAGGAAGTCCCTAGAGACGTACCTCCAGTCGTGTGCATCCGATACGATGTCTGGTCGATGTAGCGGTCGATTGGATCAATGCTTATCGGCTGCAATGGAGATATTGAGGAGTGAGATCTTTGGACCTTGCACTTGCACCGACAGAACCGGTGACGACTGCGTCGTTTGGTCCTGGCTTCTCTGGAGAAATCCTTGCCTTGGTACGTCCCATAATTTCTCTTTGGATCATAAACTCTCTGGTTATCAAAAAAGGAATGGAAATAGGAAAGGCAATAACAAGAGAGAATCGTGTTTCAGAGGAAATCCAGAGGTGGCATCAGTTGTCGAGGAATTCCAAGATGTTGTGGAACGAGAATGGAACGTTGGCTTCCAGCCCCCCTACCTTCCACCAGTCTACAAACAACCCCAAGCAGTTGACAACTGCCTTTAAACAGTTGTCAACCTCCTCCACCCCCGCCACTCCGAAAGTGGATCAATCGGCTCCTTTACCAGGTGTGTCTCTTTTGTTTTTATTCATAACTCTTAGGATACTTTTAGCGACGAGAATTACCAAATGCTGTTCTCATCGAAGGGTTCTGTGAGGTCAGTGCTGGTGGAGACAACAGATTCCTGGTCCCATTTGGTGGAACCATTAGGGTACGTCCATGCATTTTCATTTTTCAGGTATTTTTTAACTCCTGAAGTTTCCCATTTAGAGTACCAGTGTAAGGTTTCCAGGTGTACGAGACGAAGAGAAGGGGCTGTTCAGATGTGTGCGAATGCGATGGAGAAGGGGAAATTCGGTGTCGACGACTGCCCTGTATTCGCTTCTGGCCATGTTCATCCTTCTCGCATGGGAGCCTGTTCAAGGATTCTATCCGCGGCAGATGCCTCTGTTATGCAGGCCATCTCATCTGTGAAGCCCCTCCCCTCGGCCCCGGTTCGTGATTTCTTATTACTACTACCACTACTAATAAGGTGACTCGTGGAGGAGGACACATGAGAACAAGCTAAATTCTCATTTGCAGAAAACCTTCAGATGAAGCATGGAGTTTTCCTAACCATCGGATTTAGCTCTGAGGAATTCCAGATCCTCCAAGGATTCACGGGCAAGGACTTCCCGGACATCACTGCAGGCCTTCAGAATCTCTTGCAACACCACAGAGGCATCAACCAGGTCGGTAGCAGCAGAATAATGTCTCAGACTTACGAATTAGTCGTACACATATAAATATTCTAGGACGATACGTTTCAGAGTGTATGCGAGCTGCAGTTGAAAGCCGTGGAAGACGAAAACCTTGTCTATATAGCTGAGATGGATGAGACTCAGCACCGGTCCGTTCATTCTACTATCGCTGCCCAGGTCAAAAGACTTCAACAAAGCACTTTCCATCCCTCTATATCGCAGTGATTTTAGAACGAGGTCTTTATCTTCTCCACAGAGAAACTGCGTGACGTCTCTGCGGCGAGTGGCTCAAAAAATTAATTCGCAGGCCGAAGAAATCCTACATTCTCCCCTATTATCCCCCCTGAAATTGGCTCAGGTCCACGTCCACCATCCCTCATTTAATGCTGGTCGTTCGAATTCATCCACTCGTTCAACATTGGTGCTTCTCTTATTTGTGTTATATCATCTATGGGGTTCGAATGCAGGACAACGAATGTTATGAGGCGGCGTAGATGGGAGCAATAAATTTTTTTGAGACTTTTTCACGCAAACGCCAAACAAGCTCGGATGGAATGAAACCGACTTGCCCCAGGACACCCCAGGAAAGTCACACAAGACACACAATCGAACTCATTAATTCGACAAGCTTTGGGCGGCAAGCGCTTAAAAATATCCGCCCAGCGGAGTAAATTAAAAGGAGAAACTCCCATGATCACAGGGAAGGATGGGTTTCAAACATCCCCATTTAGGGTCAAGTGCGAAGGCGCATGAAGGATCGAGAACTTGTTCTCGTACACTTTGACACAGTGATTCCCGGAATCCGCAACGAGGATGGATTCATTCAAGGGTGATACAGCCAGTCCTTGAGGTCCGTAAAGGCCAGCCCTAGCCGCATTCACCACCCCCATATAGGTGCCCCGGCTATCAAACACCTGCATTTAACGTGCATCATATTATGTAAACAACGAATCTTCCATGTCTCTCATCTCTTTATAAATGATATATGAGGAAGAGACCTGTATGCGGCTGTTGCCCCAATCTGCGACCAGCAAGTTATCGAGACCGTCGACTGCAACTCCGGTCGGAGCGTTGAACTGTCCGTTTCCATCCCCGTTCGTACCGAAGCTGAATGCCAGTTCGCCCGACGCCTCGTAGACCTGTATTGCAGGAAAACATCCGCCGTCAGAATGGAACAGAGCAAGAAAAGTCGAGAAAATGAGAGACCTCGAGAGACCTTGACGCAGTGATTGTGGAAATCGGAGACGGCGATCCGGCCCCTGGCAGTGACGGCTACGAAATGGGGACCGGCTAGAGCCTCCTTCCCTGACGAGCCAGACCCGACACTCTTTCTGTCGCCGATCCGTGCCTCCAATCTACCATCAGCGCCGAAAACCACCACTTTCCCACCTTTGTTGTCCACAACCAACAGCTTACCCCCGTGGGTCACGGACACACCCTTCGGACCTGTCCACGACAAATATTTTCACGGTCTCGGAACTGTAAGACGACGGAAGGAAAATGAAAAGATGACGGCTGACATACCGAGAAGCTTGTTGACGCCAATCCGAGTGATAAATTTCCCCGAAGACTGAAAGACAGAAACGCATCGATTATCGTAGTCGGCTACGGCATAACTGCCGGAAGGCAAGACCGTCACTCCAGTTGGCCGCTGCAGTTGACCTACACCTCTTCCTCTCACACCAAACCTATTCGACAAAATAAATCTATGTTAATTCCGTATGTTAGGTTCTGCAGCTCTTCACCAAGCCTCATCGTCGCACCCCGCACCTACTCGATAAAAATTGTATTTCGAAAAGTTCGATATAAGTATACAGCGGCTATACAGAATTGATCGACACCATAATCGGCATCGAGGACAATATTGTCTGTTGCCTTTGGTAGCAATGTAGTAAAAATATACGAAGTAGAAAGGGTTTGTAAGCAGGGTTTATTCCTGTTTCTACCATTGCGGATGGTTCAGATTAGCGTACGTCGTCTTCGCCTCCATAGGAGGCAGGCTTTTAGTTATCGGTAACACTGCCTATCAGGCTTCCCTCCGAGTCGCTCGGGACAACGTGAGGAAAGCATATCAAGAGAATTAACAATGAGTATCAACAAAGAATCGAACGGCGTGACACGATGGGAGTCAAATATAGCTGAAAATTGCCTCGAACAGACATTTGAGAAGAGAGGAGGAGAAACAGACCTGAGGATGCACTCGCCCTCTGGCGAGAAGACTTGCACGCATTGGTTGTTGGAATCCGTGACCACGATCTCCCCGGAAGTCGTGCAACATACTCCCTTTTAACGATATTCAAAAAGCGTGATCGTCTTTTTCACACACCGTATTGGGAAACCGATCGGAGAAGGGACCCATCGCATACCTGAGGATTGGTGAACTGTCCCTTGCCCCTCCCCCTCGTGCCGATGGCTCCGATGAGATCGTCTTCCAGAGGAGTGACGCAACTCCTTCGAGAAGAGGAGAGAGACGAAGACGAAGACGCCTTGGAGGAACGAGACAGTCGGGATCTCGGTGGGAGGGACAGGGAAGTCCGACCGGACGAAGACGACGATGCTCCTTCCTCTCTTCCGCCATCTCCAATCAACTGAAACGACGGGTGAGAAGATTTCATTTTACGTTCTGTCCTTTCGGTTCCGACGGGATCTGCGAGGAGGGATTTTTCAGGGCCGAATGAGGGACTGACTTTCAGAGGACTTCCTTTCACGTGCTCGCCAAAGAGCGTGATGGACAGCGAGAGAGGCCCTTCTTTTGGCACAGTTAAGGTCACATAGAACCTCCCCGGGCTCGAAGGTTCCACGGGGATTTCCGTCTCCAGATTCCCCATCGTGAACGTAGCCTGAGAGAAGCCAAGGATGCATCTTCCATCAGGACGACCCAGGGGGGGGGGGGGGAATTTTAGATTCTCGACTTTCGTAGGGTGCGACTGACCTTGAGGAAAGGGTGAGCACCTTCAGTGGGATTCCCGTCCTTGTCCCTCGTTTGAAGAACGAAACGGACGGATTTTCCAACGGGAACTTTGGACATCTCCTCGCCTGAATCCCTTCCATAAGGGGAGAAGGCACTCTGCCACGGTACGGCACTGGTACTCGTGATGCTTCCCACCGACAGGAGTCGTGGCTTCAGTGACAATGCCACGTCTTCTCGGAAACTGCGGATTAATCAAAATCTCTGTCTCCATCGACATCGATGATGCCCAAAAATGTTGAGCAGATTTTTTATTATTATTCTAACCTTAGATGAGAGTTATCGACAGGGCCGTGGGCGTAGGGGGATTCCTCCCACTCCTCCAACTTATCGATCATCTGGTTCTTGACCAAGAGGACTTCCGTGTCCGTGCCTTCGGTCAACGTGTGTCGGAGGAAATTTCCTGCCCTCTGCATCTCGTCCGCCTCCGATTCTAAAGCTCCCCTCTGTTCCTCTGTGGGAAACGACACGGGATTCGTCGTGATGCTTCCGAGAGGAAAACCCAGTCGTCAGACTGCACGATGAGGGAAACCTACCCAAAGCTTGGAGCTTGGCCTTCGCGATCCTGTCGACGGAGCCGAGGAGCCTGGCTCTCTGAGTTTCTAAGGCAGATATGAGGGAATCAAAGGTAGCATTCACGGATTCTTCTGCGTTCGTCTTCCTCTCTTGCAGCCGCTCGGTGATTTCCTCCACCTTCAGTATCAACGTCTTCCTGGTCGTCACCTAAAGGAAGAATACTTCGTCTTAGCTTTTAGAGGCTCGCTTCAGGCCGTAATATAGAGAAGATGAAGAGATCTAAGTGCGTGAAACAAGAGCACTCAGGAATTTTTTTTGGGGGGAGAAAGATGCATGTTACTCGATTCATACTGTTACGGAGGGGAAATGGGGAGACGGACGATGGAAGGCATGAGAGGACGAAAGAAGCCAAGGAACGGCCGTTGCGATTGTCGGATCTTTTCTGGAGAATATAATAGCCGGGGGGGGGGGAAGAGTTCGGATGACATAAGAGGACGAAAGAAAATGATGGATACCCGACTTTCGGGTATAAGAGATCTTAGGTGTGCTACCACTACACCACCGAACCCCGGACATTCAGTCGAGCCTCTCGATGCCATCCTCATCCGTCACAATACTATGATGATTATGCGATAAGATGGTTGGCAAATAAAATATTCGATAGCATGAAGGAAGGACGCTTAACTCTCACGCGGGAAGTTTTAAGAGGGTGAAACCAGAATGTATTATTTCTACAAAACCTTTCCTTCCGCGATTGCAGGCCTCTTCACACTATTAAATCTGGATGCAAGTCATTCAGATCCCCGAAGGCAGTACAACGGTACTTGTTTTATGTACTGGTCTTTTTCCCCATTCATTTTCCGTCTCGCATATGATGCAGCGTGGAACATGACAGCCGGTCATTCACATTGCCAGGTCAAAGCTCTGATGTAAAACTCGCGCATGAAGGAATAAAAGGAAAGAAAGGGAATCTGTCTCGGCTCGGCCTCCACGCAAGATGAAGCCGACAAGATGCTTATCAAGTCTATAATGGAACTGGTAGATGAAATAATGAGGCAGCTGAGGAAGTAGGTTATTACGTAGTCACTCGTTGGCAGATCACAGTGAGAACGTGGAGCTTGGTAGGAGCGAAAAGGGAGGAAAGAGGAAAAAAATCCTCACGTTCCGGAGGAGTTGGAGTGGCATTGTTATCTTCGGTCTCGGCATCACAGGTTTACCGAGAATCTTGTAATCAGTTTTAATGGTTAGTAAATACGATACTAACTGACGCCGGAATTTTTCTGCCCTCGTGCGCTCTGCGCAGAAATAAATTCCTGGAATGGCGAGAGGCCGTGCACGAATAGATGCGACAAGGGATGAGGTGAATCCCTTATTTCCGAGAATCTTCTATGTCCCAACCACCGAATCTTTCCTGACAAAAAATTTACCAGGCAATTTTACAGTGCGAATTCGGTGAGAAAGACAAAATTTGGCAACTCACTTGAGATTGGATGGTGTTGAGTCGATGTTGGAGTTGGATTCGATATCTGTTGGCAGCGGCGGAAAGGCGGGCAACGGCGTGACCCCTGTGTCCCGTGTCCGTGCAACTGCTACAAACCGCCCATTCGCATCCCCAGCAATAGAATCTCAGACACTGACCTGCAATCATACAGATAACCTTATCTCCCTGCCTAATGGGAGATCCTTAAAACAAAGGCGCTTATCGCGAATCGAGGTATATGACTCCTACGACACCCCCGACACCCCTTAACGAGGGATGACGACTCGTCGGGACGGGAGACGAAGAGTCGACGAGAGAATCACGATGGTAAAAGCACGGAAGAACAGACCTGGATGAGTGGGGCAGTGGAGAAAGCCCTCGATCGAGTCGGAGGGAGAAGGGAGACTGGCCAGGGTGTACGAGTACGCCTGCTGGCTGCCTTCCTGAAAGGAAATCGTCCAGTCAGTGACCTTCCCCTCTAATTCCCCCGTTCCGTTCCGTTCACATCCGACGATCCCCCCCCCACTTCCCCCCTTCTTTCTTTCTTTGTCTCTCACTCTCTTTGGTTCGAGTCAAGACGAATCGTGGACCGCTAGCCATAATAGAGAGTAAACCATTCACGTCCGGTCGTTCGCGGTCGATGGACTATACCGGAGCGGAACGAGGGTGGAAATTTTCCACTCAAAACTGTTCCATGGCGGAAGCACTCGGGCTTTCCCAGTCGGCGATCGAACACGAAATCCATATATCACGGCGTAACGAGTGAGGGCGAAAGTACGATCGGAGATGGAAAGAGTGAAACAACCGAGAATTTGCGTTCGAAGATGAGTCGGCTTGGATCCGGTTTCCCGATCACCGTCTCCTCGTCCTCTTCCTCTTCCTCTTCATCTTTGTCTTCTTCCTCCTCTTTCACGGATTCGAGAAACGACGTCAGGTAGAAATTCGTCTCCAACCCGTGGACCTTTCGACAGAAAGACGGGGGTGAAGGAGTCTCGGTAATGGGCAAATCACTCCCTGTCACATCTGCAGGTGACTCGAGAAAAACATGTCGCATTTAGGGATAAAATAACGGCGGGTGAAACTTTAAGCCGATCTCGGCGCTTCGCGTAACACTTCTCATTCCCATCACGTCGGAAAGTCGACACATATTTTCAAAATGATAATTTCAATCAAAATGCACGGCGCGAAACGATGTCCTGGGGGTGGGTATGCATCATCTTTGATCTTCCTGTCTTTTTTTTATTCGACAGCCATTCCCCGAGTCCCGAGCATTGTTTGTCGATGAAGCCGAGAGCGAGAATTAAAATTTTGCAGCATCGGCTCGCGATTGCGCTATCCTTGCTGAAGCGATGCTTCGAATTGCATCACTTAGCAGTATAGTAGCAGAGCTCACGCAAGTGTAACTTTAACGAATACGAAGAGTTGTGAAATTTTTCGTGCTGCTGAGGGAATCTGCCCGTGAAATTGATGCAGCATTGCGTAATGCTCTTGCTGCCGTGATGCGAGACGGTGAGAAGACGGGTTCTGGCTACCGGATGGGGTTCAATTAATGTCTCACGCACACGCGCGGAATAGCAATGACGTTCTTCAATGGGGCAGACTTCTGAACGGAGAAAAGGCGTCGTCTTAAACGGGGTCCGTTGTGGCGGCGTGTCTTTAATCTCGACGAGAGATGACGAAGCGGGGTGGCGACGGCCTAGTTTCCTGCTCGGATCACGGATCTTTCTGTTGCGTTTTCGCATGGACGGCGATTTTTCTCGGTATGGAATTATCACAGCCGACGAGACGTGCAATAATTCGTTCGATTCGAAACCGATACGCCAGAGTGCAGAACGGCGGGCTCGTGCATCTCCACCGCCATTCAAGTTCCAGAGAATGCACAGTCACCGTGAATTTCAACATCGTTTTCTTTGATCATCGGGGCACCGTCCCGGATCATCCCGGATCATCCCGGATCGTCCCGTTTGCAAGGGAACCACACACGACAAATGCGATAAAAAAAAAAGTTATGCGTTATGCTACGTGCGCCATGCAGTTCGTAAGAAGCGACTATAATTCTCGGCTAGTGCTACTGCTTCCTTGCGACGTTGCAACATCATGAAAGTGTGACGTGCCGGACATGCTTCGCGGCCGGAATTGAGAAATCCTCGCACATCCACTCGACTCGTTGCCGTGTCACTTCTCCCTCTACTCCGGAATGAAGGCACTTCTGCGATAGGGATGCCCAGAGTGCAACACGCAGGTCGCATTCAGCACGCAAAGTGCCTCAGTGAACATCCACTTTTGGCATCCTTGCTCAAACACTCGAGTATCTGTGGAAGACGCGGATGCAGCCGCGAAGAGTTACGGATGCTGCGGAGGATCGAGGAGGACGGAACGAAGGAATATGTCCCCACTGGATAGATGGCGATCGGTGCATCGACCGTCACGGTCAACGGGTAACATTGAGATTCAGTCGACGCTCGATGTAACGAACCTCGATATAACAAATTCTATTTTTGACGAATTTTTTTCCCAGTTCCCGGCCGCTTGCTCATTCGCACGCATATCGAAATGCATAACGAAGTTGTGGGTAACGAATTTTTCGGTTTTACGATTTCCTTTTCTTCGTCCGAGGGAACAAAATTGTCCCGTATTACGATATTTAAATTGTCTGCCTACGTCAGAGCTATTTTCTTACATTCCTGGAAAATCTCATCCCATATCTATACGTGAAATGTTCCACCCAATTCCACCCACGGGACGCCGCAAGACTGCTGAAAATTTTTTTCCTACAAAGTATTTGAGCTTGACGTTCTTTTCCTTCTTTCTTACTCGCTCCACTTCTCTCCTCACTTGCTCACTCTTTCTCTCCTTCAACAATTTCCTGACCATTGTCTTGATATTTTATTCGAAAAATTTCCTTATTTTTATTTAGACTGTCAGGGCACCGGAAACACCATAATTCCGCAGAGGAAATAAAACAACCATTACCATGATGGGTGTGGCCATGTGAGTATGGGAGCTCCGTCCATCGATCATATTTTTTGTCAGGACCAGCCCAGGCCGAGTCCAAAGGCTTCCACCATTTTCGACCTTTCTTGAACGAAAGGCCAATGTCGAGCCGAGCCTGAAACTTTTCAACCGTCGAGTGCTCTGCAGAACTCTATGATACGTCGGAGAAGGAGCGCGACAGACAACCGTTTGGGACTTTGTTTCCGGTGAATATGCAGCGTCCGTGACTCGCCCAATTTTTTTTTTACACCTACATGAGTGCAAACTGCTGTGCAAGTCCATTTAGGTACATGCAAACGTCTTGGAAGCCATATTTTTGCAATTGGCACGCGCTTAGGCCTTCGCATTTTTTCATGAATGGGTAACTACTTGCTTTTTTGCAATAAATGGCATTTTTAAGCGATATTGACACAAATCTAACAGGTCCCTTTTTCCGGCGAAATTTGGGGAATTCCCTAAAATGAATTTTCCATATAACGAAATTTTTTTAGCCTGTCTCTTCGAGTTCGTTATATCGAGCGTCGACTGTATATGCCTCAGCTTGTTTGTCTTCGATCCCTTGACGAGCGTGTTTTCAAGGCTGCCAGGGTGGGTTTTTTTTTCAGCGAACCACAGACATAACATGACCATACTTTCGTAGCTCCAACCTGTATTTCCGTATCGTTTGTTGATGAAACTTTGCAGACGAGTTTATTAATGTTTTCCCTTTCCATACCAGATCATGCACTCGACTCTTAGCTGCAGCTGCAGTTATCCCCTCGGTCAAATCATGGCCCTAAGATTCCCCATCTTCACCAGATAACTCGGAAATTTCCGGCATTGCTACATCCATCTTCATCACTCGACTCCCCGCTAGACTCACTACTGAATATTAAATATGCAATTCGGTCCGATGCAAGAACTCTGCCTTTCTCGGTGAACGCCGCGTTCGTCAGGAGGACCGCGCTCGAGAAAATATCAGCTGATCTGATACTGGCAGCCTTTTATCACTGGAAAGCAAACTGAAATGTCGTCAAGGCATGGCAGCATACTTCTACCGTATGCATACGTATATATGCGGCAGTGCCACGACGCGGAAAATTTCGAAAACGTAGATATACCTCGGTACTCAGTCGAGCAGATTTATGGATGGCGCGTGCATACGTCCGTACCTGTCAAAGGGTTAAAAAAAAAAAACATAAAAAGTGGACTGGGAAGGCACACACAGACAAGGACGAATGCCACAAGCGACTGCACACGTAGTAGACGAAGGGTGATACTTATCGGACATCTCTGACGGCATTGCCTCACGTGCTCACGCTCCCCATCTCTATGTATCCTGTTTTGAGGAGCCTGAGGAATGCGATGGCATCTTCGATGCCCTTGGCCTTCCATAACTACTGTACGATGCGGCGGGCTCGCCGAACCCCTACTTCTCACACCGTGGAGCTCAGAGTGGCCCATGCTTTAGTGCAAGGGAGAGCAGGTACCAGGTAGTAGGTAGTAGTAGCAGGTAGTACCCGAAAGCAGTCGGGTGAGCTGTCGGACCGGGAGAATACCGCCGGTCCGATTCGAACCTGGACCTCCCGCGTGGTTGTCCGAGACCCTAACCACTCAAACTATATATAGTTATATAGTAATTTATGTACCTATTTTGCTACTTGTGCTAATTATGGAGCAACGCTTTGGTCTTTTGGGATGACTCTCGTATAACATGATATAAAGTGTGACTCATTTGGCCTATTCCGTCTTTCTACTTCATTCTTAGTGGCAGAAGTTCTGTATCGTTATCAAAGATTTATGACATCAAACAAAAAGACTAAGTCACAGCCATGGGAAATTCCCCCAGCTTATGCTTTATCGCATCGTGATTCAATCCTTCAACATCGTCACCGACCTGCAAACTTTTCACAAATTGCATGGAAGAAGTGACGGCCCCCGCTTTCGTCCAGGTGCGGCGACCAGGTGCAAGCCGGCCCGGATCGAAAATATGGAATTTCATAAAGGTTTCAGATCCTGTAAAGCATCTGGTGTTTACATTCTTCTCGACGGTTCATGAATAGATGACGTGATAGTCGAACGATACATCGAGTAAACTTCTCGAAACAAATCACGGAGCTTTTTGAGATGCCGACACGACGCATCCGAATCGAACCTCGGGAAGCGATTTAAATCGGATTCGAATCGAGTCTCGAGACGATCGAGTCCATATCCAATGAGTATATTATGGGAAATGAAGAAGAGGATTACCCCTTGGGGAGGAAGGATGACCTGTCCTTTGCAGACGGGGCAGGTGAGGGCGAGGCTCCCCGGCGGCGTCACTCCGGCTAGACACGTCTCGCAGAAGGTGTGGAGGCACGGCAGCACCTGGACGGGGCGTGCAGGGATGAGTGGAGGGTGGAGGGCATCGCTCGCAAGCACTTCTTTTCTTACCTTGGGGTTGTGGTATTTCTTGTCGCAGAGGGCACAAGTGAGGAAGCGGAGATCGGGTTCCTCTCCTCGATCCTTCTCCATCTCCTCCGGGAGTGCGTTGCCTCTCCCCTCATCTGACATCCTGCACGTACGAGAGGAAATCTCACTGTTCGCTTTCACTCCGTCTTGGCACGAAGTCCACGATCGGGTGCATCGGTGTCATTTGTCCGGTGTGATCAAGGCTGGCGGTGTGGCGAGGCTCTAACGAGACTTGGCATTCCCCGTATCACTCCTCATCTGTTCCCGTCCCTCTGCATGCACCCCGCCCATTTGTCTACTGCACCGTTGCCAGAATTCATGCGAGTGCAACAAGTTCTGCGGCTTCCTTTGCATCGCGGGGAGATTGCACGAACGAGCGGCGGATGCCAAAAAAAATGCGATCCAATATGGGAAAAGAGACGGAGATCGCCTTCTTCTGAAAGCTGAAATTTTTATGGGAACATTCTGCACTTTCTATCCTTTTCGATCGAAGGGCATTAAAAACTGATGATTGCGTGAGGAGACGTGACATTTTGAAGGTCGACATAAAAAATTTAGTTTTGGATAAAATAACTTCAAAAACCTGAGGCCTTTCGAATCTAAAGTACGACTTGAAGGAAGACATTTATATGATATGAAATAAACGAAATTTAGAGATACCCCCTGACCCTGACATAGGAATATAAAGGGCAGAGATGTGACCAGGTGATCACAAGCAAAATGTCGGAGAAGTAAATTTTTTTTACCCAATAGACACTGGCTCATTG
>CAJPEV010000626.1:32370-103903 GCA_905338385.1 Darwinula stevensoni | reverse complement strand
GGGTGGGGGGGGGGGGGGGGGGGGGGGGGGGGGGGGGTTTCGGTGCGGTCTACCCATCTAATAAAATTTCACATTTCTGGGATATCCCAACTCCATAAGTCACACACAAGTACAAATTAGGCGAGACTTTTTTTGCATTGATCTCTCTGAATACTTTATTTTTTTTGCGACCAGCGGTTCACAGACTGTTCGGTTCGACTGGCCCAAAACTTTGGGCACCCTGCTCTAGAACTCGTGTATTGCATTAAATTCTCGACCATGATCCTCCAAAGGGCAAGTAGATGACCTAGTCCAAGCTGCAAGTGTCAACTGGAAGTGATATCACTCTGCTGCCTACGTGAGTATTAAGTATCCACGCATTAGGAGCAGAGCCTGAGACCGAGAAGAAGCTGTCTCACGTTCATGCTCGGAATGCATGGAGATCCGCACCGAGTTTTGCTTGCCGACCGCCAGCTGCTCGACTCAGCTGCAAGTTCAACGACACTACCTGCGAATCCTCGGAGTAAACACCAGGGACTGTTTGTACATGATCGATAGGGCGATTCTGCGACTCCTGCAGGAGAACGCTGCGAATCTCGGAGACCTCGGTTTTGTCATTGACGACTTCGCTTTTCCACTTCGGATGAATAGTTCATAGAAAAGCTGCTTGGTTTCATCGGCGATTTTGCATCAGTTTTTCGGAGTCAGATGTCAATTTAGGTCCCTCTATTGTCTCTAATGAGCCTGTTCAAAAATTGTTTTTGATCTCGAAGTGACTCGTGCAGAATTCTTATAGCTTTTAAATGCCGGAGACAAATAAACCCATCCAAACCAAGATCTTCAAAATTTGCTTCCTGGCCAATTCAAGTGCCTAAGATGGAGCCATAGCACAGAAAAAAATTAGCACAATTATTCTTCGATTGCATTACAGTTTCAGGACATGCCCAGAACGTGAAATCATGAATTTTTATTTTCTTTGTCGCCTCGGTTTGTTTTTGTTTCGAGCACTTTGCTTCCATCTCACATCCACATGTCTGAAACTTCGTGGATGGATAGTCCCCGTCCATACGCTCCCATCAATAGACATGGTATTCCCATTCCCTTTCTTCAACCTTTCTCGTTTCAAAGTATCGCCTTCTCGTGTTCCTCTCTGAGGGCATCTGGTGCAATGAAATAGAGTTTCATGCTCTCTGAGCACAGGACCACCCTGGTAAAGTGAAAGGATCCTTTTCCTCGGGTATCCTGAAAAAAGCACATTAAAATCGGTATCTGATTCTTCCATTTCTGCTTAACGATGTTCCTGTTTTCGTTATGTCGTTGCTATGATGTGAGGTGGTAACAGACCCGGCTGCAAAGTGGAGGGAAATAGATACGACCCCGCGGGAGACGGATTGACCACTAGACATCACTGAAATGAGTATGGCGCTTCCATGGTCCTTGCAGATGATCGGGTTCAGAGGCATTCGAATGGTTCCACAAACACAAAATAGGCCCGTCATCGGCTTAACGTTATACGTCCTCGCCGAGATGGTTCGAGAAACTCGAGCTAGGCCAATCATAGGCATGATTGGCCCATAACTCGAGGGTTGAGAGTCTTTTGATCGAAAAAGGTAGGCCTAGACTTCACATGACAGTCCGTGAGCGATCCCCAGGCCTAGCAAGTCCAAAAGCCTATTTGATTCCTTATTAATCTATTGATTTTGGTTCATTCGTTGAGAATGTAGACTGTTCATCACATTGCCCTAATAAGGGAGGGGGTGAAGAACGGGGGAATGCCTTATAAAAGGCATTCCCCCCCCGCGCCATGCTTTTCATATTGCTACATAACGTATTGAAACACAATGCTCGTCATACCGGACTCAGGCGGTGTTTGCATCTCAAATTTCGAATTATGAAGATGGCGAATCTTGAATTGCAGATATTTGACACGATGGCTGAAATCTGCTAGAAATGATGTCAGGGCCAGAATGACAAGTCTTCATCTCTCTCCGTTTTAACTCGTACGGGGATAACATGTCACCCGAAGGTGAGAAAGTATATCTGTTTGTCCAGTCAAGTAAGTTTCCTCCGGCTTAAACGAGGTCAAAATTAAAAACTACAAGACGCGAAGATTCTCGTGGGTAACTTTCGCGGTATACTACTCTCCGTGAAAACCTCGCACGTAGCACTTATCATCACCCTGCGACTTCTATCAGCGCCGAAGCCCTGAAACCAGGTTAGAAGAGTAGGCAACGTTAGACTACATCCCAGCAGGGGGTGGGGCTCGAGAGGCAATCACGTCACTGGTATACCGTACGCTCTCCTCGGCTGACTGATAAAATCTCCTTTTTCTTTTCTATTCCTCCTCTGTTAAAAATATCATATCAGTTAGTTTTTTTGCCATATTACTTTGTTCTTTGCACCTCCATTCTATTGCATCCCTTAATTGTGGGCCTGCCAGGTTCATAGCATTCGCAGATGCCGATCTTATGTGCAATCGCCGCCTGCAAAAGAACATTGATGATTTTGGAGCTGACAGAGAGAAACTTTCGTTTCATCGTTTCAAGGGATCCCGGTTGGGAAAGACCAAGGTGATGCTGTGAAAACGCGCGGAATATGGAATTCTTGAAGTGGACTAAAGGAGGGATCACAAAACAATCCTTTGGGGTCGATTGTCAGCTTTCGCCGAGATGATTCAATCGAAATTCCAAGTCAGCCATCGAATATCCCGAATATTTGTAAGAACGCGGCTGTTCATTTGGATTCGCTTAATAAATTCTGAGTTGCTCAGCAAGGACAAGGTGAGGAAGAAATTGAAGTCTTTTCGTTGAAGTGGTGAGAAGGAATATCCTCATGGTGCTCATGGAAATCACGTGATTTGCCATGACAGTGACAAACAAGCTCCCTTCCTCTGATATGGGGATACAGCTACACAGAACGAGGAAGTCTGACAATTAGCGCATGTTTTCATTGCCATTTCAAAAGGGCGAATGACCCATGTTAACAAAATCCGTAAATAATATATTCTCCCTACAGTCGCATCCCCCTTGAACTTTTCAGTACGAAATCCTCCCCGCCTCTTTCCCATTCAATGCATTCCCTTCCGCAGTTTAAGGGAACTTTTTTTTTTGAAATGAGCGATCGGTTGCGAAATGTGGACATTATGCTTCAAATATCATCAACATCGGAGGAAAACCAATGGCGAGAGTGGAGGTTCCTCGTCCTCAAGCGACGAGGAACCGATGAACCTTTGCAGTATGGGATTCGACAGAACAGCAGAAGTCGGGTGTTTCCACTTCACTTCTGCTGCTGCTCTTATGAAAAATATACAGTTAATGTGAAGATAAATACGAGAAGGAACGTCTTCAAGTCTACCAGGAAATAGAATAGGTAGAATGGGGTTTTCCATTTTGCCGCCGTTCTCTTCAGTGCTAAAACAAGGGGGCTTTGTTAGTTCTCTTGTGCTTAATTTATCTGTCAGAATGGGTCAACAAGGAAGCAAGTTCAAAGGAAAATGTTACATCTAAGCTATATTTGAAGTTGAAAGATTGTGCCTTCTCACCGTGATAAACAAAATGAAAGAAAAGTTAAGATGAAATAAATGCTCACGATACATTAATTTTTTTCCATTTTGATCGATTATTCATTGATAGCAGGTTATGACAGATTTCAGGTCATAAGAGTTAAAGAGAATTCTCCCGCGAAGAAAAAAACTCAGTCCTACAAATCGCAGTCTTTCACAGCGCGAAAGGCAGATGAGCAAAATCATGGCGTCTTCCCTTGAGCCCGGACATGGCTCCATCCATCATTTACCATTTACCGTCACATCTTTCCCCGTGGACCATTTGCGTGAGAGAGCACTCCCTTCTCGAGATCGAAGTCACTTAGAACGCCCCCTGCTTATAATATTCTCATAAGAATCTCACGCGTTCAAAGCCTGCCAGGCTCCTCGCATCATCTGGCTTGCAAGTGAGGCTGTGTTTTCTATATTCTACTGGCTGGTAGCAACGAGTAAAAATGCAGCCATGGATCCCTTGGGTTCAAGAAATTTCTTCTTTCCTCGTAGATGGTGATGGATCCCGTTCTCGTTACATGTTGATTCTTTGATTATGGGAACTTCCAACTAAAAGTGAAAAGTTGATCCATGAGTGGAGCGCGAAATTACAAATCTGAATCCCTCCTCTCTGTGTACAACATATTTCCCGCTAGTGATTTGGTCCATAGATCGCTTCGAGATGTCATTGACGAAGGTCTGGCATTCGACGAATCTGCAAGTGCGAATTTAACACTCTCTTGCTTAGGCATAGCATCTTCATATCGGTGACACCTGGTGAAGCTCTAACTTCCAAGAAGGTGAGAAAATGAGAAATGGAATCAAAAGCTTACGTCACGAATACTCTTAACTTTTGAGTCAAATATCCTCTGCGCCGTTGCTTTTGAAAATTGACGCAAGTCAGTCAGGGACAAAGTGGTAGCAGTGGCTTCTTCCTTCGAATAAGTTCGCAGAATGTCAGTTAAGTCTGTAAAGTTATCTGTAGGAGATCACAATCTTTTCCTTCCCGTGGTAGAACTTGCATGGCTTGGTCAATCTGCCATCTCGTCCGAGTTTCATCTTCGTCTTGGAAAAGGGCACAGCCATTCGTTTATGGTCAGTCTAATCTTTTAACTCGAAAAGGGCTCTTCAGATCTAGTGATGACAAGATGATCCGCGTAGAGTAGAAATTTGATCGTAAGACTTCTTTGATGTCGTCTGCTAGGTCGGCAATGGATGGAGAGGATCCAGCTTAGCCGATTTTATTCTCGGGTATCCGATTCGGATAAATGTTTCTTTCTCATCTTATTTCAAAAGTCCATATTCGTCTGGAGTATGGTCATGATTAGTCGAGGAAGTTTGCCTCTGATCCAAAAGCCCCAGCAGCAGTTTGAGAGTTGTCTCACATCAATAGTAAAACGTAAATGGGAAGCATTTGCTTGCATCCTTCAATAAGTGTTATATCCCAAGCCCATATTTGAGTTCATTCGGCTCATCTCATCGGAAAGCACAACTTGGAATCGCTACTCTAAATACCTACGAAGTGCAATTCCTAGTAAGATGTTGAGCAGGTCAATCGCAGTTCCTCGATTCAGAAGGGGAGAAGCTCTGATGATACACCCGGTACGACCGAGGGAAACTTACTTATATGGACGCACCACGTAGAGGTATGGAGATGAGATATCGTCCGCTTCTTCTTGATTCCAGGCCAAGATAAACAAGAGGAAACTCCCTCTCCCTCCGCCGTCTTTCAATCTAGCAATTTCTATACTCTGCTCACCATCCTCCAGCACCTGCAATCCAGATGAACTACTCGTACTACCATGTTCGTGAAAGCCCGTCCTTTCTTTTCATTTCTCCTCTCTTTTATTTTCCGCCGCATGCCTTTATCATCTGGATCCTGGTGTGTGGGCGCCGAAAAAGAGGGTCAGAGAAGAGGGGGGTGGGTGGGTGCTGGGCAATTAATTCAATATGGCTTTTCTTCAAATGTAGCCACCAACACTCATCAGCAAAACTATCGAGAAGTCATTTCATTTTAAAAGCTGGAAAAAACGAAACTGACCCCGTATGTATCAATTTCCTCATTTCCTTCATTGTACGAAACCCAAAACATTAAAAAATGCCTAAGATACTGCTGTTGCGGAAGGTGTCTGCACCTCATTACGTCCCAAATGGGGACCTAGCCTTTTTTTTTTGCATAGAATACTACAATATTAAATTTTATGAGATTTACCTACACGAATATTCACATGCGTTTGCCAGTTGTAGGAAATGCATTCATGTTCAGATACATTTTGTGCGCAAATATAGGTATTTTAAGTCAAATGTGGAATAAGAAAATCAAAGCGGCACGAGGGAAATTCAAATGCGTCGCTGTGCTGGATGTCGGCCAAGATAGATTCCAAGATATGGCGCTTATGCGAATTAGATGGTGAACCATCCGGTGCCGCAATGGGGATTCCACGGTTCCTACTTCGGGACCCCGTTTTTCGGCTTCGCTCAACGCCACTATACGGGTCGGCCAATGCGGGTTTTCTCAAAATCCTCTACCCGCTCTGCTAGTGACAGCGACGGGGGGTTGGCCCTATTGGAGTCTCCACGAATCAACGGTCCACGTGCAGCTGACAAAACGGATGCTCATTTCGACAAACTTCGTGCACCAAAGTTAACACCAGTGGAGCTGTCCGTGACGTTATCTAACTGGGTTCGTTTCCGAATCGGGATCAGAGTTGCGTCAAAAGCGACATTAGGAAAATCAAATGCGTCGCTGTGCTGGATATCGAAGTATTTAGGACTTTGAAGTACGAAGGACTTAGAAGAAAAGCATTTTAAAGATAATGAAAGAGAAATTTGACAGGCGTGTATCGCGCCCTTGCCAAGTTCCCTTTTCACGACTCCATAACCAAATCCATTGATCCAAATGCATATATACGTTTGGATGTGACGCTAATATTTGCAATTAATATCATTTTGGCAACCTTGATGTCAGATCAATAAAAATGAAAAATATCGATTGCAAGTACAGGTTTTCCTCAATCCCAATAACGATCTATGATAGATAAGTGCGACGCGGAAGTTCATATTTGACACAGCCCTGTATGAGTCAAAATTTACCAGAGGAAAATCAGATGAGACAGATCTGTCAGACCCTGGACTTTCTTTCAAGAAGATTCTTTCAAGATATGCCTCTTACTCCAAATAGTTGGTGCCCATATTCCTTGGACCAACCCTAACCTATCGATAGTTACCAAACGAGATTAATTTCATCAAGAGCATCAGATGCAAATGCATCTGGTGCCGCGCAATGTGGAAATGCAACGAGAAGAGATTTCCCTGGCACGGGTATGATATACCTTGTAAAGGCTACTTGTCGCATTTGACTCTACTTAAGTCAAACGTGCTTTCCTTTAACGTCCGACATCCAGCACAGCAACAGAATGGTAATGGAAAAATGTAGGTTAGGCCAGCGAAACTTTAACTTAGGCCAGCGGACAAGGGCAAGATGGCCACTCAAGAAGACTTTAGGCGTTGACTCCAATTTGGCCCAACGCCGCCTACCATCATTAGTATTGTCGGACCGATACTGATCTGTGTTGTTGGCTCTTAGCCAAAGCGTCCCACGTGCCAATGTCCGTACGACATGAAGCAGGTTGCATCGGACCAACGCAGCTGCTGAACTGTCGCTTCACCCATGCCCACTGTTTTGAGCGTGCAGCGATCGGGTCACTTTATTATTTTCCATTTTTCATGGCGGAAACGAATATCTCTATTCGTTTATAAGAGGCAGCAGTCGTGTACGAACAATAAATTAAATCCATACATCATATTTTTTAAATATAGAATTTTGTGTTCTACGTTCATGAACGTACGTTGTGTTCTACGATCTGACGTTACGAGTATGGTTTTAAGCTTCCCAAGAAAATAATGTTACTCCTTAGACCCAGTAACGGCAGAATTCAACCGAACAAAATTCCAATATGGTGTTAACATTTGCAGAGAAATTAAGATGATCGCTGCCCAGGAATTGGAGTAGGAGCTCATGAAGTAAGGCGCAACACGGGGGTGCATAAAATATGAAAGCAAGAAATGACCTTCCCATGTAAACAAACACAGAGATACAGGTACAGAATGCCAGAATTTGGGCTACTACGTCGCATCTCCGGAGTCAGCCTCGATTCTCCGTTCCAATGAGACGGAAATACCCGTCTCTTGACGTTTAATCATCGCTCGAGCTAAAGAGCAATCAATTAAATGATGACTGTCACCCAACGTACGACGTCCACAAAATGCCAATGTCGTGACCCAAAACTTTTTCCAACGAATGGTGATTCTCAGGAATCAATGTAACTTTCAAGAATACAAGAAAAATCGGCAACTAAACGATTTTTGAAGATATTGAGCGCTTTAGCATCGAAAGAATGTTGTTATGAGTATGTCATTGCCACAAACTTAACCTTTGGTAAAATTGATGTTGACCCTTTGCTGTGTGCCACCTAGGAAACCATCCCAGAAGTCGACTTCTGTCGAGATCTCGACGGTGAGGAGAACGAAGAGAACCCAAAACAGAAGTTGTCAGAGGACAAAAATTTATATGTAATACCTTTAAGTGCCCGACAAGCGACACGAAATCACGTGAGGAGTCTGAATGACCGTCGCGGTGGAAGATCCAGGCATGGACACAGCTGTAGGAAGTGAGACTTCCTACTTTAAAGGAAGAGGGATAGAAACAGGGTGTGTCATCTGCTGCGGTGCCTTTGAGAGAATCCCCCGATATCACGAGGCGACGACTGCTGGGCTTGATTCCCTAAACAAATAATCACGGACATCTTCCTTCTCTTCCTCCTCCCTCCCCTCCCCTCCCCTCCCCATCCTTACTTCCATTAGGGCGGCACAAATTGCCTTCTCTTCTCTCTCCTGTCATTTTTTTCCCTTCTCCACCTCCTATTTCGTCTACTTCTCTCATCCGATCCGAGCAGATGCCCGAGTTCCTCAAAGTCGACCTCTGTTTCTGAAAATGAACTTCACAGACTCCGCCTCGAAGAAAAATCTGCTTTTCATCTCCGTCATGTCATCGTCGTAACGGCAGAGAAGTGACCCCAAGACCAACGGCACATGACCGGTCTTCTGGGGGTGTCATCGAAACTTTCGATCGATTAAAATGGTTTCTGTTCACTCTGAGTTTGGCTTTATGCGCAGTTAGAATAAAGCCAATCAGATGTGCGGATGACGTGAGACTTGTCCTATCACATAATATCCATAGAATCCCTATTTAATATTTAAAAAAAGACAACTGGTCTGGACTCGAATTTCTCTCATCCAAGGATTCAAGGAAGGAAATGCCATAGAATACCAATAATTTATAGTCGAGAATGGTATATTGGCTGCCTTCACCATCTGGTCATGGCAAACGATTCAACCTGGATGTTTCATGAGGATTCCTCTTCTCCTTCCTTCCTGGATGATTCCTCTTCTCGAAGTCTTCATGACATCGGCAGAGACGAGACAAGGATCGAGCTTGATATCTTGTGCAATGTTCCCTTTTTTAAAGCCTTGAGAGTTGCCGGCCACGACGTTCCGCATGCACGCGACCGCTGAGTTTCCCGAGGAGCAGCTGGGGAAGGCCAAGAGGATGGAATGTTGCAATTTGTCGCTATTTGTCGTAATTTGTGCCCTGGCGCCAGTGCCGCTAGGTTTCCCTCCAACTTCCTGGGGCATGGAAAGCCGGGACCGAAGTTCCCAGCTGTTTCGTAACAGTCTGTTCGGGTCGGAATGATGGGTTCAACTCCTCTTAAACGCGGCACACTCCACAACCGGATGTGATAGAAGCCTGCATTATGTTAGTGCCACCGCATTAACAATCATTGGAAAAGGGAAGGTCCCCTGGAGTAGAATCTAAAGTCTGAAAAAAGTTGACACTACTCTCTTACATTTTTAAATAACAGACTTTGACAAAGGATATTAAAAATTACGGAGTGCCTCTATGAAACCCTTCAAGGTTCTCCTGTATACAAACTGAATAGAAGGAGTTCGTGAGAACGGACACAGTATCAAATAGAAGGTGGGAGTTCTGAGAATGCAAATTTCTATCACTTAAGCTTCCCGAATCTTTTCGGGCTGCTTTTCGATCATATTTTGTGCTCATGCGTGTCTCTATTTTGGGCGAGTTGATAATCAGTAACACAGTGACCGTCAACAACAGCTTGATTCTCGAAGTTTGTAGTCTCTTGTGCAAGCTTTTTTTCCCTGTTAACACACTGAATTCCGCATTTGCGAACCAGCTGCTTTTTCATTGCGCCGTGCAACATCGTATCTGTTTGTTTTTTCATATCTTCATTCTTCGAGAACAAGAACTAAAGTTTCCGGTCCCTGTTCCTAAAGACTAAAGAGAAAAAAGCCCAATACGGCTGCCTTTTAAAATTATTTATTGAAGCATTAGCCTGATCATCCCAGGGTGATCGCAACACCGGCTTGCATTCTTAATTTTTGACAGGACTCGGAAAATCTCACACCCAGAAGCCCATCTCGGATTTGAGATTTTCCCAGCGCAGATCAGTGTTCCAAAAGAAACGGATCCTACGAGGCTCATTCTAACTTAAAAAAAAAAAATTATTCAGGAGAGTGCTCCTCAATATCGGAATTATTCCACGCGAGAGAAATACAGGGGGGAAATGGGAAAGATCTGCAGGAATTGCAGAAGTTTTCAAAGAAGCGAATTTCCACAGTTCCATCTTCTCTGCCACCTTTGAGTTTCTTCATTATTGTGCAAAAGTTCTCGATTTTTAGGAGGATTCTCACCTTCAACCGTTCGAGAGGAATTGAGATCTCCTCGGGTCTGTTGCCTTTCGAAGTCTCATCTGGGTCAGAAAAATGTCAAAAATGAGAATAATGTGGATGAGATTTTCAGAGCCATGTCAAAAATAAACAACTCAGGCCTGTGTTATGAACCTTGGCAGGATAATCAAACAATAACTCCACTTCGGCATGAGGCAACTGCATTGCGACGTACGCATTCGCTTCCAAAAATAGGGACCAGTCGCCTTAATTCTGACTGGCCCTCGTGTGTTCCACATAAAGGGTTACGCTGTAACAAAAACAAAAAGTTACATAATCCTAACCGTATTGGCTTTTTTTTCACCTCTTGGTACCGGTACGAACTCATCGGCGCAATCCATCGCGCCAGTTCGTCGTTCGACGGTCGTGATTCGACGCACCCTTTCCCTGTGGCTTTCGCAACTTCTGCAAAACCGATCGGCACACGCAGCAAAATGTTGCACACCCGCCCGAAAGCGGTCCGCACTCGCAAATGGTTCGACATCCCCCTCCCTGCACACCACCCGCAGAGACCCAGAGAAAGACTCGGCGATCGGACGACATTCAATCCTTCATACCTGAGTGCCTGTAAATGGCTTCCAGTCACATTGGCGACTTAACCCGGTTCCCCTAAACTTTATCTCATCTGTAAATCGCAATTGTGACGTGAAGCCTTTTTATTTTGCTATTTCCCCCATCCCCCTGTCTTAACCAGACTTCCTTGTTCTTCTCTTATTTTTCATCCATCCGTGCAATCGCTCCTCGCAAGTTTTTTTTTTCCCCTTACATGAAAGTAATGGCATCAGCTCCATAATGTTTCTTTTTTAAGTCGAATTATCTCTGCACTTTAAACGGAAGCGTTCGCACGAAAGGGAATATGCATTGTAAAATAAGTATACCACCTGTATGAACGTATTTCTAATGGACCTTTCTAATTACATTTTACGCCAGGCGTAAATCTGCTATTTTCGTCTTGTACACGCCGTTGTAAATCTGTAAGCGCCGATTTCTCGACTTCGATGAGACTCAGGGCGATTTCTGTTTGAGAAATTTGATCCTGTGTGCCTTCCAGAAGAGCCGGTGATATTCCTCACTTGCCTGAAACTTTTCGGAAGATATGCTATCCACCGGTATTATCCGAGTTGCTCCTCGGAGTGAAGAGACTCGAAATGATCGTGGCCGACTTTGATCTTGGACATCGATATGGTAATCGCAGAATTACCATCAATTATTGGGATTTCAATCAATGCAGGAAGCCGGACGATAAAATAGGTTTCGAATCTAAAAGGCAATCACGAATCTCGAGCGCCGAACCTCTGACTAGTCTTTTTGCATTTCTCTTGAAAATTTTCTTAAATAATGCAAATGGAAGAAGATTTTTGATGGATTTCCACATCGTGGGCATTTAATCCTGATTAGACGTGGCTTCACCTTCAAGAGCGAGGATTGAAAGAATTCCGAATTATCGGGACTTCTTTCCGGAAAAGCTGGGTCAAGCGGGAATCGAATGACTCAAAACTCAAAACACGATTCGAATCACTCCCTCGACGAATCCCAACTCTGCCGGGATCGGGACGAACTCGAGTCGGATCCAGAGTCTGCGGAACGTTTCGCCGCTCGCGTCCAGTGGATGTCGGGACCGGATGCGAGTTACAAATGCGTGTGTAGACTTTTTCCCGATTCCGCATGAAAGCTATTTGCAGACGCAGGGTGACGTGCGCCGGATCCGTTTAAGCTAAACTAATCTGATCTCACAATGGTTCCCTATGGGAATCAGTTTAGCCGAGATGAACTTATTCCCATAGACGCCCATTATGAAAACGAATCGGTTTAAAGTTAAACGAATCTGGTGCATGTCACCCAATAACGAAATGAAAAAGTTTTAAAAAAGAATAATAATAAAATATTATTCTTAACTAGTAGGTCCGCTTCATTTCCAGTTGACGCGGTCTTTCTGAATGTCTGCTCTGGATGAAACAGAAAAAAGCCAGAAGATTAAAAGATTTAGCGGATTTGACGTTGAAATTGGAGCCGACCTGATGTCTCCAAAGACGGCCGCGTGCCACACGGCAGTCTCTCAATATTTATTCAGGGGTTTATTTTTGCAGTCTCCTTATCTTTGAGTTGCAAGCGAAAACTTTCCATTGTTAGCAGTCTTCCCGGAACGCTCAAGACGCCACATCGTCCAGCACCAGCTCATTTTTCGACACGGTCTTCGTGCTCGTCACGATACGAATGGCTTCCTCGAAGCACTTTTTGAGGGCAGAAGCAAGCGTTTCTCTGCGGGAATGTGCACAAGGAAATCACTGTATCCACGGCGGCCTGACTCAAAAAGATTTTCCAGAGCAAATCATTCTTTTGTGTATGAAGAGACGCAAATTCACAAGTCTCTCATGGTATATTGGCATATTTTCAACTAGTATATAGAGTGATTAAACACACACACACACGCACACGCACACGCACACACACACACACACAAACACACACAATCAACCAAATCGAAGATGGTAAATTCCACCGCAATGATCTGTGGTCGACCATCTCAGAATTGAATTAAATTTGGCACGCAGTCGAATTAAGGTGAGAATAGCGTCCTGCTTCATGTCTCAAAGCAATCATAAAAGAAAGAAGAATAAATGAATATGAAACATGCTATTTCTGTTTGTAGGAAAAGCGGAATGAAACAATTCCGTTTTTTTTTTCAAAATCGTGAATCTCAGGATTCTCTGTCTAGGAATTTTTTTTGACGCATTCGTCCAAATTGGGTGACCGATATACGAAGGCATTTTAAAGTGCCGCGATTCCAGCATAATTTCGTCCGATTTTCGCATTGGAAAGTTAAATATTAATTGCATGCAGAGTGGCCCAAAAAATGCACACATATGTCGAGTAACTGTATAACTGAAGGAAATACAATCACATGTTAACGTTATTTATTTATTAATACTTAATACAATTTTTTATCTCTTCACCGTTCACTTTTGGTTCACCGTAGATGCTTAAAATGGCATCCACAAGCATTTAAACATTTAAATGACAATAATGACAAAATTACAACGACTGGAAGAGTGGGTACATTTTTGGGGGGCCATTCATTGTATTGGTGGGCGTTCCAACCAAGTTAATAACACGAGAGAGCAGAAATGCTGAAAACTTGGAGTCTTTTTGTTTTTCAAAGGAAAATTTAAACCCCCGAATCGCAGCTCTCGTTTGCCGTCGAGACCGGCGATTTTGGCTCTCGATTCTCGCCATTAACTGACTGCGTGCCGAATTTCGTCGAACTCTGAGCCTGCATCCACCAGGGTTGGGTCCGTTGCGATTGTGATCGGTTGCGCTTTCTCGAGCAGTCGGTGATCATTATCGTGACCGATAATGACATTTTTGGCTTCCTTGAATCCTAATAATAATCAGAAGTTTCGTGGGATATTGGGCGACATGCACCGGATCCGTTTAAGCTGAACTAATCTGATCTCGCGATGGTCGCCTATGGAATCAGTTTAACAGAGATAAACCTATTCCCATAGGTGCCCATTATGAAAACGAATCAGTTTAAAGTTAAAGGAATCTGGTTCATGGCACCCATGATCTCACTCATAATCGATCTGTCCGAGAACTCCTATGAACTCACGTTCCAGTTTCCGCCGCCACCTCCCACTCCCCCTCCCCATCCTCCCTCCTCCTTCCCCTCCCCCTTCTCCCTCACCATCCCCCCTCCCCCTTCCCTCTTCCCTATTCCTACCAGTCCCACCGGTCCTCTTAACAAGGGTTTAAGTGAATTTCTTCGTGATGCTGCGTTGTTGCTAAGTAACTCCAATGATACTTCTTTCGCCACGTTCATAACATGATTAACTTTAAGGGCAATCTTAATCATAATCAAAATCTAATAGTTGACATTCATCATCATAGACTGCCAATTATTCATTAATTGTAATTCATGATCGTAATAGAATAATCCGTGGAGTCCAATCATAACCTAAATCGATCCCAACGCCACCGTAATCGACCCATCCCTGATATCCACCTGTCAATTGTGTCGCGCGATGAGCTGAGGCAAGGTTGCAGACGAAAGCCTGTTTCTCATTCCAACACTTCGTGGTCTTCCGAGGGTCATCGTTTATGTAACTTATGTAACTAGGTCGTCGTGGCATTCGTGTTTCTCTCGGAGACAACGACGTGGCGTCGTTTAAAATCATAATATAATCCAGTTTGGAATGAACGTCTATCACTTTCTTCCCTTTATGAGTGTAATAGCGGATCATAAACTTTATTACCACCTGCATTGATCTATTTCTCACCTATTGTCTGAAACGAATAAATCAGTTAGAATTACTTTTTATTAAAAAATTGTGTAAACTGGAAAAAATATATATTTAGACATGTTACATATTCTGCAGAATATCATGTAGTTTAAATCTCAACCAATTATTACGTACTTAAAAAAAAATCAATGGCAGTAGCATATTTAATGCATCTCCTACATCAAACGCGACTTCCACATCAGTCGAGCAGCTTTCAAGTGCGGCTCGACGGCAACGAAGCTCTGCTGAGAAAAAAGAAGTCCAATCAGACTGCACGACGAAAGGAGTCCCGCAGAGGGGCATGCAATTATTAGATCCAATTATTAGATGCAATTATTAGATGCAATTATTAGATGCAATTATTAGATGCAATTATTAGATGCAATTATTAGATGCGCCGCCAGTCCTGAAACTGTGAATGACTGCTGATGTCTCAAAATTCCGAAGGCAATTTTTCTAGTACTGGCAGTGGAAGGACTTTCCGTTTACCCGTTACATAATATCGATAGCATGCTCTCCATGTGAGTTTCGCTTTTCACCCCCTTAATGGGAGGAGTGCTAATGGTTCGAGTGAAAGCGACCTTGCAGATGGTGCGGTGGCACAGCACCCAGCGACTCTTGAGTACCTGGAAAGAGAAGAAAGAATCCAGTCTACTCCTACCCCTTCCGGGAAAACAGGCCCCCGGAAAGTTTGCTTGCTCTTGGAATTCTTGGTAGCTGGCATGAGACGGAGAACATAAAGGCTGAAGAGAAGTGATGATTCTCGTCTCAGCATGAGAGAACAAAGCAGCTATCTAGCTGGAGGATAAGACGCATGCAAGCGCTCTGAGACTGGATCCAGATACTAAACTGCCTAGTCATTGATCTCTCTGTCGCTCGTGGCTCTGGTTCTCGTCATGCAGCTGGGGCGGACGAGAGCCCGGACCGGGCGCGGACAGCCCCTCCTCGCTTCTCTGCACCATCTCTCCTTTTTTTTTTTTGCATCTCTGTGTCTTCCATTTTCCTCGTTCTCATAGCATGCTTAGCGCTGCATCCATGTGTGAATATGGATATGCCTCTCTCTCTCTCTCTCTCTCCCATGCGTCATTAGTGTGTGCGTGTGTAGGGCGTGCATGCCGCTTCTGTTGTCTGTCTTCGTCGTCCTCGCTTCCTTCTCCGTTCCACTTGGGTGGCCGGTTCCCATCCAACGCATGCATGCATGCATGCTATTACTCATCTTTCTCTTGAATCACTGCTGATGAGAACGAAACAGATTTGCATTAGTGACACGAGATGAAGAGTTAGGAGGTTTTTTTTTCCAGAGATGAACAGGATATTAAACGAAATTATTTTAATGTGCAATACATATATTCGGCTGAAAAAGTATTTAAGGTGCATCGATATCTGTTTCCTTCGAATACCGTTCTGTTGAATGCTTCGTTTTGTTTTTAAGGAAAATATTGATACTATAGTTTCAAAATTTTACCATTTTCTACCATAACTATGAAGAACGGCTCAAGAAAAAAATTCATCCCATGTACAGCGAAGAAGAATCGGAAAGATGCCACTCCATCTTTTAAGAGCTACCAGCTTTCCTCCGGAGCAATCGGTCAAAGTTTTTTTTCGAAGCAAGTCTGCTCAGGCATTCCGAATCAGGCCAGCGTAGAAGAAGCGATCAACGGGTGCACTACTGGCCGCTGAAGCATTGAATTTTTTATTTAAAAAACTTTAATCGTAATGGTTCACAAAGTTGAACAATTCTGAAAAGCATTCTAAGTTATTTTATTAAGATGTAGAGTTGAAGTAAGTATTCGAGATACAAACGCCAGACACTTTCAAGAAAAAGAATTTAAGATACTTGTACATCTACAGACATATCTCAGTCCAACGAATAGATAAATCCGAATAGGAGGGTTCAATTACAAGTAGAGGCGATTGTACTCAATTAAAAAAATTGGACGGAATTAATAATAGTTCAAAGTTGCAATCACAAATTACTCGGCTTCACGCTGACTAAGGTGACTCTGCTCGACCCAACCCACGGAGGAATTCCTCATGTTCCTCTTTGGGTCTGGTTGCAGACGATTTTTTTTTGTTGCATTGTTTTCCTTTTTAACTGGGGGCCGGCCTCGGGGGGGGGGGGGGGGGGGGGGATGGGCGTCGCCAAGGCTAAAAGCCGCCTGACTACTGCTCCGTCTCGAGATTTTCTCACGGGAGTCAATATCCCCTTCTATAAACATGGACAGGATACTCTGAAACGGTTGAGTGCAATTTGCAAAAGAAGAATCGCTCGAAATTGCATAACGTGGAAATGGCAGTTAACTACTGCACTTGAATGAGATCTGCAAAGAGGATAACGAAACCGAGAGAAGACGGCATTCGTCTTCCCATTCTACTTCGCTTTCCTTGTCCGAGGTGAAAAGATTATTGCGGAAGTGGTAAGTATGGAAGTCAGGGGCGGGCAATTATTTTGGGTGGAGGGCCACTTCACGAGTTTTTGGTGAGCTTCAAGGGCCGTACTCCAAAATCGGGAGAATGCATCGCTAGCACAATCACTGCTTGTCGGTCCTATTCCCTCGTTGGCAATAAAAACTGAACGATAGCTTCTTCGTTTTTCGACCATCCAGATTCTCGCAAAGAAAATCGCTGGTATATCGCTCTCAAAAACATTTCGTGTCGTTCATCTTCGATCGTGTTGAAGTGCACTGTGGTGTAGACTATAGGACTGTCCGTGACGAAATCCATTCCAATGGCTCGAATCCTAGAAAACCTCACTCGGTCGGAACAGCCAGATTCCCGATCCCAGATTGCCACAAATCCCAGAGTTGACAGGTTTCACGGTTGGGTCAGGCCATCCTGGGAAGCATGACATCTTCATAATTAATAACCTGAATCCCAAGAAAGCGCCATTCTGTAGTCGAAACATGGCATTTGAGGGGAGGAAAGGAGGGGGAAGAGGGCCTAATCATGACAAACGAAATGAGCAAGCTCAGCTCCTTCATGAATTAGAATTGGTCCTTTCCATGACTGAACGAAATATAATTTTTCCTCTTGCTAGACAGAGTGGCGGGCCGGATTCGGACCGCAGGCCGTATTTTGCCCACCTCTGATGTAAGTGGTACCCCTGAACCTTCCAGAAACTTCCAATAAGAGGGAAACTGGGTTTCTTATGCCACTATTTTTAATTGCTGTACTACAGTACAGCAATCGGCATTAACCCCTCGGGCTGGTTTGCCGTACAGGGTACGCCGAGTGTAAGGCTCCTTGTAAGAAAAAAAAAAAATTTCCTGCCATCTATTGATCGATTTTAGAACTGTTGGCTCAGATCAATTCTAGAGACATTTAAATACCCCACGTTGAGAAAAATACTCTTGCCATTTAAATACCGGCTTGGGGGGTTAACTGACTCTTTATCCTGCCCGATGAAGACTCCTTCGATGCAGAATACCCATACCGGATGGGATATTTAACTATTGCCCCTCGTGGTCTGGTAGTTTCAAACGACCCGAAGATTTTGATCTGAAATAGTCCTTTTCATTAATATATTTTATCAAGTATTTGAGATATTTTATTTATTTAAGCGTTTGTGAATGCTTCTCAAAGTCTTCACTTCTATCGATTCTAATTACAATCCACCTTCTTGTACTGAAAACAGCGGAAGGATCACGAGCTTCTCTTAAGGTGATGGCTCCGAAACGATCCACCATACTTTGATTCCTCAGAATCGTTTAACACAGTCATATCTGAAACATACATGCAAAATAGATTGATGTAGAGGACTTCTCCGCATAAAGATCTTCTGGTCGTTTGATTTGCCTGGCCATGGGGGGGGGGGGGGGGGGGAAACAATGTAAACGCTGGGAAGCATTTTTTTNGGGGGGGGGGGGGGGGGGGGGGGAGGAAACAATGTAAACGCTGTGAAGCATTATTATTGTTTGCGATTATTATTGTAGGCTCCTGAGGGTACCTTAGAGCACGAGACCCAGATGCCCATGTCAGTCGATCCTGAGATTCTCAACCGATCTGCGCTGCATCTCCAGACTGGGTTGCCATCTTCTAGTCAGATGCACTTTGGGGTTTTTAATCTTCAATGGATATGCACAAAAGGCTGGATTTTTGGAGGCTCGATTAAAAATATGCCGTTTTTCTTGATGTGCACCTTGACAGCGGTGTGCATCAGGTAAGAAGGAAAGCAAGGAGGAAATTAATCATTTGTTCATTATCAACACGATAAGGAAGAGGCCTGAAGTCCACAACGCGCCATCAAATTAGGAGAAACAACAGAGAAAAAATATACAACCCATGCAAGATCTTCTTGAACGGCGATGAGTAATTTTAGGACGAGATCAAGACGGATTATTACTTACGCAGCTGGGCAACTCCCAGTTTGAGGTAAATTTAGACTAACTCATCCCAATTTGTTCCACTTCAGTCGAAATCGTCAGGGTGAGCTACGTCTTCCATATCTTTCTAACGAAGGAGATTTTTGAAAAAGTTCCACCGATTCTTTCAATGAGAGGATACGAGATTAACGATGGCGTACACGATATCGCAATATTATCGAATCAAGATTATCGAAGATTATCCTTAATGATTCTCCCTAATTTTTCCAGCTTAATTATTCTAAGAAGTTTTTTTTTTAATTTATTGTCCTGGCTCTCTGCAGATTCACTGCAATCGTTTCCTCGACCCCTTAATATGGAGTACTCGCAGTGGGATTCAAGTCAAGGGAATTCCTCAATTCTGAAAATCCCTTCATCGCGGTATAAATCTCCTCCCCCAGACGGGAAAAATGGGTGAAAAGACCTCTCGAGATCTTACCATACGCTTCAGAGGGGAAAAAAAAAACAACAAACAAACATGATGTCCTCCTTTACATGAGAACATTACATGTTCCACAAACCCTATAACATCATCCAATCATAATTGGATCTTCCGAAATGTTCCAATATGAAAATATATGTTGTGTGTGAAATGCTTTCCAACTCCCTGCGACGTCATGAAATTCCACGGCCCCATATAAGAAAACTCAAAATGAAAACTGCCATCGAGACATCATGTACATGATAAACTTTTGAATTCGAGCTGATGAACCTCCAGTTAATTAAAGTTGAATAACTACAATCAATTGAACCGGAGCTGAAGAAACTGTAAACCATTTCGAGATGCTGAATGTCATTGAGAAATCCTTATCATCTTCATCTGGCCTTTTAAATCGATGTTGATGACTTACCTGTTCAATGCTGATCCCTTGATCGTGATCGTAAATCTGTCATGCATTCATCATCGGCGGCCCATTACAGGATACCAATTCCAAAAGAATTTCATCCTGTCCAATTCAATGGCTGCTCCAATCCAATGGCGTCTTTCTGAAACTTTTTATTATCGCTCCATCTTTACTTCGGTCTTCCGCTAAGATGCGTTCTCTCTCTCTCTCTCTCTGGGTTGATATTCAGTAAATATATATTTTTTAATCTATCGGCGGTCATTTCACGTTCGTGCTAGGCGCTCAGTCCAGGTCTGCTGGGTCTTCGCTTATTGAATTGGACTGGTTTTGTCATCCTCCGTTGCCATTCCTTTCGTAAGTCATGAACAGAACGTGATGGTTTTCCAACTTTGTGTTCCCGTATGTTGCTGATCTCTGTGCTAAAAGAAATGGATAGTGGCTTCTTCGTCAAAGAGCAGACAGAATTTCCTCACGAACTCGATCGTTCAAACATGCAGACGAATACGGAGAAGGGAATCTTAAAAATTCAGCGGAAGAGAAGCAAAATCCCGATGCGTGACGGGAACGGCGGAAAAAAAGCGTGCGCACTCATCGAAGACATACGTGCACTGACTTGCCGACCAGGTGAGGCAGCTGGACCGAGACTGCGCCTCGATCGTATGCAACCATCTCTTTCACCTGGATCAATGTGGACGTCTACCTGGAAGGCTCCGCATGATCTTCTTCGGATCTCCTTCCCCTAGCTCTTAAATACGTTCCGCGTGGACGATGGAGCACCTCGGCGCGAGAACGCCCACCACGTCGGTCGAGTTCCCTCTTTTCGCACAAAGGATGAGTGACTGAAGCCGGTATTCAAGAGAGTGATCGACCGATCTTTTGAGGCCTCGATGTATGTAAACCGGGATGAAGAGAGTGTAAACCATAACGACATACTACGAGGTAGCACGGATTTGTTTATTTTCCTTGTCTTCAAGTAGTTTTGATATCGGATTTGGGCTACCGGGCTACCGAAGATTGGGAAAAGGGGATTCCCGGTGAGTAGGCTCATTCGTGGGAACGTGGGAACTCCTCCGCGCCTGGAATATGTCTTCAATCCCCATAATTCATGACGATGCCACCGCTTTCGTGGAATTTATCGATCGTCTGTTTAGACAAAGTGTTTACTGCGAAGCAATGACGACATCTGCCCGAGGTTTCGAGGTTGGCGCCGCAATCCCGGTAACGTCTCGGTCTGAAAATCACAGGTTCGTTCTTTTTTAAATCCCGGATCCAAAGAGGATAGACCTCCCGCTAAATTTGACACAAGGTTCTCCTTTTTAGCGATTCGGAACGAGGGGGTGAGCGAAGGATCCTATAGGGCGAGGCGTTTCCTTAGAAACCGCCTTAGCGTATCCCATTGGCGAATCTGCACTCTGGCCCCTCCTCTACCAGAGGCCACGAACCACGCATGCTTCGAGATAAATGCTCCGATGACACATGGCGAGAGGAATCTTCAAGCTTGGATTCCTGTGTCAATAAGTGTTTGTCTTAGGGCGAGGTTACATGTTTACTTAGTCCCCTGTGGCTCGACTTCGGGATCCTCGGTGTGCCTTCTCTTTTTCGGATTTCATGTGATGGGGACTTGTGATTTCAACAACCAGAGCACAGACACGGGGATTCCCGAAGATCATGCCTCGATCCCGGGATCCACGACGCCCGTGGGATCTTCGACGCCAATCGCGTCCATGCCGACCGGCCCGACCCCGACTCCCGTGGCTTCTCTGCCCACCGACGTCTCTCAATCTGCTCCTTCGATGGCGGAAAACGGCGCCGTCGCCGCTCTCGGCGGGGAAGGAAACGGGAAGACGGCGAAGAAAGGGAATCAGGGGATCCGTCGGCAAGAAAAACCTCCGTATTCTTACATCGCACTGATCGTCATGGCGATCCAGAATTCACCGACGAAGCGTTTGACCTTGAGCGAGATCTATCAGTTTCTCCAGCGCAAATTCCAGTTCTTTCGTGGATCCTACACGGGATGGAAGAATTCGGTCCGTCACAACCTCAGCCTGAACGAATGCTTCATCAAGCTCCCCAAAGGCCTGGGACGGCCGGGCAAAGGTCACTACTGGACCATCGACCCGGCGTCCGAAGTGATGTTCGAAGAAGGCAGCTACCGTCGGAGACCGCGCGGTTTTCGACGCAAATGTCGGGCTTTGACCAAGCCTTACGGCTACTACGGGAACGGGGCGAGCACGACTCAATCCACGGGTTTCTCCGGTCAGAACGGATACGACATGCTGTCTCAAGCCGGCACCTGTCCCACTCAAGATTTCTCCGGTCTGAACCCGAATCAATTCGAGATCCCGAACGGAACGTGCAACTTCTCGCCGTCGGTGAACTGCGGCACTTACTTACCTCCGCCTCCGCCGCCTCCATCCTCTTGCCCGTTACCCAGCATGCCCCTGAGCCCGGCCTACGGGAACGGAAACGGCGTCTGCTCTTATTCCTCCGTCGAATACACGACTCCCGTGTATTCTCCGTCTCCGATGTCCTACTCAAACTCTCCGATCGGCGGCGGCAACGATCGAGACGGAGGTTTCATGATCAATTCTTGGTCGTCTGGATACGGCTCGGGCTCTCACGTCTACTTGAAGAATCCTCCGCTGAGTCCCTGCACGGAGTCTCCCGAGTCTCTGCAATGCCTGTCTCCGGTTTCTCTCGATCCGCACCAGACCGGCCTGGCTCAGCCTTATCAGCTCTCGGATTTCGACACCCCTGGTTCCTCATCCGAAGTCGGAGATCTCGGTCTCCAAGGTGAGACTCTCTCTCTCTCTCATATATATTTTGTCGACTCGGGGTTTTTGCATACGATTCTGCCTTCCCGCAAATCCGGGGCGGCAAACTACCAGAAACGTCCCAGAAACTGAAATTCCCGAACAAGAACGTCGAACATTTCTCTTTATCACATCCCTGTCGATTATATCATCCCTTGACAGTTGTGGTCGACGAGGCCCTTTAAATACAGTACAAAAAAAATGCATGTGAAAGACGAGAGCTAGAAGCCAACGCGGTACCACGAGCCTGAGAAGAAAAAGTAAGATGTGACCCGGAGAATTAACTCTTAGGGTGGATTTTTGGACAGAGCATTATCCGATAATCCGGTAAATAAAGCTGCATTATCGGATAGTTCTCTGCTCAAAAATCCACCCTTAAGCTTATTACATGGCATCTTGTAAGCGAAGCTCCAAAAGCGATAAAAAGACATTCCTGTTAATCACCGAAATGCGACTTGGCGGGTGAGATGATATGTCTACCCAAAGTCCTTTGTCACTCGAATGTTTTCGATTCAGAAAGCCAGTCACGGCTCCCACCATGAGTCGTGAAAAAAAAAAAACAAAACAAATTTAATCGAAGAAAAAGGAAAAGGAACGTAGTTCCAGAAATCAGGCGGCAGTTAACAGAATTTGTGTCCGGTCTACGCTACGAAATAGGGTTTGTTGGAACGACATTCAACACCTTTAGGAATTCTTTTCCCATTACGTGAACCAGCCCCGCGAAATGATCCACGACTCAAGTTGCATCGATCCAAACCCAGAAGGGCACTGCACGGCATTTGCATTGGCAAATATTACATTTGGTTTAAGGAAGCGATGACTCGTTCCCTTTTTATTTAGGGCTTTCTCAATCCCGCCGATCCCTCAGCAAAAACGACTGCAGTCTCACCTGAAATGCACTCGCAATATCGGCGGGAGAAACTCTTCGGATCGGACACGAGTAACGACTGACGGTATTCGGAGTTGATGCCACCTTTTTACGTTTCCGAAATGCCATTTGTGTATTTCCACGACATAATATTTTGCATCTCTCGCTCTTGGAAGCCATAACAGTTTACAGTAATTTGCCACAGTGTATATTGTCGGGTGGAAGCCGGGGAAGGGAGAATTGTTTTAATATCATCGCGAGAGGCGCGAAATCCATAGGCAAACATTTACATGTTGGGCCGCAGGAGCCGTTCCGCTTTGATGATCGCGGTCATCCACGCCTAAATATTACTACATGAGATTATTACCCGCTTCCCCTCCGCGACACAGGCCACATGCAAGTGCGAAGGCAGGGAATCACGATGCTGGAGCAATGACAGGGTAAAGGAGGGAAGGGGGGGGGGGGGGGGGGGGGGGGGGGGAAAAGGGGGGGGGGGAAGGGGGATTTTTGTGAAATTGCTTGTTTGGTACAATGGCTGGAGAAAAATGGACAAGAATATTACAAAGTTTAGAGGATAAACAGTGGCATAGGGAAGGGGGAGGGGGAAAGGGGAAGAGCAAGAAAAAATTCAACGCAGTTTCTCATCAGTGTCAGATGAACCCATTCGATGCGTAAGTAAATGGTTTCATTACGGCGTCATTACGCCCCAACAGACGCATCAAGGAAGAGCGACTCGCATCTTCAAAGTACTAGCTAAATATTGAGACCACCGGTATTCCACTTTAGTCCGATGGACCCCAACTTCTTGGCTGAATTTTGGTGAAATCTCGTGGAATGGCCTCATCTCGACACATCAAGAGCGCGATGAGTTCGAGGCCCCATCACGTCGTGTTCCTTATCATCGCCATTAAATTTTCCTTCCAAACCTGGCCCGCCAAAATAACGTGAACATTAATGTGGCACTGATTTCATTCGGTCGTGAACTGGAGCTGTACACAGAGCTGTACACATCTCACCACGATCCTTGAGTTCCGTCTAGCCACATAGAACGGCAAACAAATCATGGTCTGCTCGCTGAAGCTACTAGAAATTGAGACAGGAAATAGCCATACTCGACCCAGAACCCGTTCTAATCGGTTCGGTTCTCCACCTTTGGCATCGACAGGCACTTTCAGCAACATCTAGCATTATTTCCGCCTGCAGCCCTAAAGCCGTGCGACGAGTTCGAGCGGAAGTCAGGTAGAATTCTTGGTATTTCTGGCCTGCAGCAGACGAAAGGAGAAGCTGACTCAAGATTGACTCAGGGTGAGCGGAGATCCTCGTCGAGTTTGAGAGCTTCATTGCACAAACGTATCGGCGCCGAATGGACGAACGGGGACGAAAACTTCATGAAAACTTTCCACCAATCCATTCGCTGGGGTAGAACGAAATTGAATGTAAAAAAAAATGTGAGGACTTAAAATTTCGCGTTTGAAAAAGAGCTTTACAATGATTTCCGGTTTTTCTGTGCCTGGAACAAAGTGAAAGGAATTTTCACGCGTGAAACTTTATAGGCATCAGAGTTTCCATTTGACATAATTCAAAATGTGATTGTTCTTAAGTGTTGTGCTTGTGGGAAATGAGAGACTGGGCTTTACTCGATGAGAAATCTCACCTGCTTGAAAGAGTCATTTCCGAGTCTTGCAGGTGGCGCATAAACATTTATGGAAGGAAGTGCTTCGGAAAAGATGCTACGAATCATGTCAACTCGGCAAATTTTGCCCAGCCCCGCCAATTACTGACTTGTCAACGAGAAGGAAGTAGAAAGAGGCAGAGGAACGGGAAGCGGGGAGGCCCGATTACACGGGTCACTTCCCTCCGCATTCTATTGGCGAGGGAGAAGGGAAAAACTGGCTGCTAATGAGACAGCGTGCCGAGTCTGTAATCTGTTCATTCCGCGAGGCATGTGCAAACTGTCTCTTTGATGAGCAATTAGGGCCAGGGTTTCGGATTCCCGTCACAATGAGCCATCTTGCCCCACTTATGTCTTAGCTCTCTTCCCCTTATCCTACATCCAACGACGCCCGACGCCCGCGTCAATGAAGGATAGGTAAACCTATGATGAAAAAAAGAAGTCATCGTCGAGGAAGACGTCTGCTGAAGTGCCTTGTCCTTTCTGGCGCACAACGTACCTACCTATGTGTGCTTACTAATGTCCGGTCTCCAAGGGGTCGACCTCTTCGTCAGTGTCCTTGGTAAATGTGACAAATCGCTAAAGGTGAAGGTCATGAACAGGAGAAGGCAAGGGACCCCTTCATAACCGTTCGCCTCAATGGACGTGGCCCCTTGCGCAGATGGTTTTCATTTCCTGTGGCTGGGACGGGGCTTTACGATGACGGCCGCGGTTACTTTAGTTGGTGCTCGGACTTTTCCCGAGCCTCAGCATATGAGATTCCGCTAGACGATCCATATGGCACCACCACATGATTTTTGGTCGAGGTATTGCGAACTCAGGAACGGAAAATGCAGCCTATTAGAGTTATCCCCAAAGTCCAGCTTACAAATGGAGCTGAAATATAGAGAGGGAGGGGAGACACGTGCATGGCGATATTTGGGTAAGATCACCTATATCTGGGGGAGGGGAGTCAAACGGAAGTGCGATGGGAGCTTGTAATGGACTTCACCAGATGGGGAGAAGGTGAATGAATCCCGTTGATGGAGCTAAATGGAGAGGTCTATGGTCCGCGCTGCTGGAAGAATGGACTGATGGGGATATTTAAAAGACGGGGACCACCCACATGTGTCTGGGCTCTTTGGCTCCAGGGATTCTGTCTCCAGGAAGTTCCTCTTCTCCATTCCTATCATCTACATCCCTTCCTTGTCCTTCCCCCCTTTATCGCTTCTTTCTCGGGTCCTCTTCTCATTTCCATTTCACGGTGTCTGTCTCCTGGGACAATACGAGGGCTGTTCATTTTATTCACGGACAGGGTCAGCAAGGACAGGAGTCCCCTTCCGCGTGTCCGAGTCTGTGAATTAAATGAACAGCCCTCGTATTTCCAATGAAACCCGTTCAATTCCATTCTTTCTTGCTGGGTTTAGGCACCTTTAAGAACACGGAGGATGATGATTCGATAGAGTGGAACAAAATTCGTTCACTATACGGATGCTAAAAAACATCGAAATAAATAACGTCGACCTGTCACGTTTTGTCGTTACCTCCTCAGGAGTTACGAAAAAAATAACGAAATGCAGACGAGACAGCCCCAGCATCATCACAGTGTACAACGAAAGATGAATGGCATTGCTATGAATGTCGCCGAAAGAAATGGGACAGAACAAACTGACTCTTGCTGGTGCCGTATCCCTTACGAAAAGATCCTATAGGATCTGATGAGATTTTTGAAACATAAAAATCTTATAGGATTCTTATAAGAATCCCATAGAGTTCCTTTAGGATCCTATAGGATTCTTATAAGATCCTATAGGAATCCTTTAAGAATCCTATAAGAATCCTATAGGAATTCTATGAGATTTTTATGTTTCAAAAATCTTATAGGATCCTATAGGATCTTTTCGTAAGGGATTCCATGCGATATAGTTTTTACTAGTTCAACATCAATAAACGGTTACTTTGGATTCATTACAACGAGATTATGATTCTTTGTTTGTGATTCTTCACTTATAACGTTACAGGCACCTAGAATAGCCTAATGGACCTGTGTTTATAGGACATTCACTTTTAATTGGGTAAACCCCAGAACAAATATGGGATCAATGATTCCGACAGAGAGGCTTCAACTCGCCGCCATCCTAGGGGTCTTTCGCTCCTCGAGTCCAGAGTGACATCATTGTTTTTCTGACAGATGTAACAGTCTTTTGGTCCTTTGTCCTATGCCGCTGCGTCAAGCGTTTCCTTGTTTCTGTAATCGTGCTCATAATGGGGAAGTGTCGGCTAGGCTCATGTGTCCAGCTGCTCCCATGCATGGCATGGCGTTGGACATGGGAGTGGGTCATGGGGCTAGTGCAACTTCCCATTATGGATCCCGGTGACGAAAGAGATCCTTCCAGCCGCCTCCTTCTCAAAAAATATTTTGTCTGGATAATTTCTTTCCCGAAGCTCGTGTTTCAGAGCTGTTTTTGTTGTGTTTCACCCGCTGAGGTGGTCGGTCACAGGATCCAGCGCCTTTCAGACGCCAAGTCTGTCTTCTTCCATCAACCCCTTGTTCCCTCTGCTCCCGTCTAGGGTCATCAGTTTTTTTTCATGCCTCTCTCATGTGTGACTGATGGGCAATGCCCATCTTCAGCTTTTCAACCCCGAAGATATTGCAGCTTTACAACACTTAAGTCCCCCTACTTAATTTTTTTTTTTTTACCTCAATCCCATGGGAAACAGGGGCAATGCACATGTACATGGTATGATATGAAATTCCCGTCTGTTTCGTTCTTTACAGGAATCCGAATTCTTCAACCGATGCACTGTGGAGACAGAAAGCCCCAATTTTCGGCTCTATCGCCACCACCACCAGTGTCCACACCTAGCCAGTACATGGACTGCAATAAGTATTGCCTGTGAGAAAAAACTTCTTCCCGTCCCATCTCGTGCCTTCTATCGTTGTCAATCAAAAATTCTCCTGTGTCCCCCTCTCGTCGTTCATTGTTTATTTAATATGTTCTTTTTGTGCCGACGGAGCTATGTCCACATGGAAGTCCGTGCCTCTATGGATGAGTGCTCGTCTCACGAGATGGTAGTCACCCCAGTCCTCTCAAGTGAAAAAGAGAACGATATCCATATATAATATATGTGAGGACCGTGATACCCGTGCTCGAGACCTAAGCCGTGTAGTGTTTCAGGTTACCCCGATTTGATACGCTTAAAGAAGAAACCGATCGTGGTGAATGTATAATGAATGAGGAGCTCGTCAATAAAGAAAACTCACCACACACCTTCATGCCAATGATTTTTTTTAACAAGTCTATTTTCTCAACTAAGTAATCAGACGCCGTCTGGAGATGGAATCCTCTCCCTCCCGCAAGCTAGAGATGTCAATCATCGCTCCTACGTTCGAGGAAGATGGGGTTTCTCATTTCAGGCGCCTCCGAAGGGTCTTATCGAGAGAGAGAGAGAGAGAGCCATGCTGGCCAAGATCAAGTTACGCTTGATGACCCTATGGCCACGGATCCAATATTCGGGACACTCGGGAGATTTAGATTCGTTCCTGGAAGCAGTACAGGTCAGAGAAAAAAAAATAAAAATAAAACTATGGGGAGAAAAAATCCGGAGAAGAGGAGCAGAGATTTCTCAAGAGGTTGAGCAAACAAACAACATGCCCAGTCGGAGAAGGGATAGCATACCTGCAACTTGTTCTTTCACGCTTCTGCCCCGTGAATGAATGAGATTCAATGAATAATTGACCTTTCTTGCCAAGATGTGCCCCAACACCGGAGATTCCCCAGACTTTCCTCCGCCCTTTCCCTCCTATGGTAGCGCCTCCCCTAAATATAACAGTTCCACTTGGATGGGCTCATTGTTCACAGGATGGGCCAGACACTCAGCAAGTCATTTAGGCCAACAGCCAGAATCCCCCCCCCCCTTTTTGCTACGTCTATCTTGCACAGTCTCTGTTCTCCAAGCTAAGCACCAACAAGGAAGATCACTCTTTCATTCCTTGGCTGTGGCCCTTTCAGTCAAGAAGGAAAAATGACCAAAAAAAGAGAGGTAGAAATAAGAGATGACCATACTTCTATTTCATCATGTTGCATTAAATTTGTTTATGCATAACCTCTCCCTTCATTTTTGCACATTTGATGTACTTATAAAGCACACAATGAAAGAACAACCAGTGTGACAGAGATGTTCATATGGAAACATCAACCATGTTTTTCAAGACGATTGGGGTCTTGCATTAGTATATCCACCAAGTCATTCTTCAGTTCATATGTTTTCCCATCCCAAGTGAAATGTGTTGGAGGATTTTGGTCCCCATTTTCAAACTTGAAATGGGTACTGAACTCAATGGCAAGGCCAGAACGAATTAGTCCCACTCCACCCACTTTTTCAGCAGCTGGATGGTAAATTCTTCCTGTTTGAGGCAACATGCACACTCGATCTGGTTCAAATGGGGTCACAAGATATTCTCCTGCGTGGGCATAGCCAAAGTCATACCAAGAGTCCCTCTTGATCAAATGGGTGTACACTATTGGAGTGTCATCACAACGGATGAAGTTTCTCTCAAGTCCACAAGGAGAAAGCCATGGAAAGCTGTCCATGTAGCGTCCAGTTTTATTGTGATGAATTTGGCGAAAGAAGAAGCGCAGGAACTTTTTTTCTGCAATAAGAAGTCAGGGATGTGAATCTCTTGTTGTATTTGTAATGATAAGATTCTGACAAGACTAATATTGTCTATAATGAGCGTATCTCGTTACCTTTGAGGCAAGAGGTGAAGTTCTTCATCTTTGCATCATCCAGAAATAACTGGGATACCATGTGAATGACAAAATGAAAGAGAAAACATCAGGGCCACCATCAAGTGTTAAAAAAAAATCAAAGTGAGAAGAAAATTGGAAGTGACACTTCCTAGTATTATTCATTATAGTTGTAAAAGTGTGCCTCTTCAGAAGATTTATATCAGTAAACATTACATCATATTCATTGAAATAACAAGTGACCTGAGAATGCTGAAAATATTCTTTAGCATGATTTAATCATGGTATTCAATACCATTGGAAATACTGGTATCACATTGCCTTGTTAACACAAAGGAAATTCATGCTGGCACACTTTTACTCTGGTGTGAATATCATTGAATGACAACTGCGAATGTGCAGTACAATTACTGCAGCCAAGAATGAGTGGGCATACCTAGGGTCTCAATTCTCTTTCCTTTGACAATAATTAAATTATTATTCACCCATCCTTTACTTATTCACCAAATTTAGACCTGAATTTGTATTGAACAAAAGCATGGGGTGGACATGATGAGGATAGTAACAAAAATTTGACTGTTTCATTAACTATGGAATGAAAGACTGCAGAACAAATTTAACGTCCTTCCTCCTCATTTTGAACTATGAGGAACTCTACAAAAATAATGCCTTTTTTTAAATAAATAAAATTGGGGAAAATCTTCATAAGCTCTTCCTTGCAAACTCCAGATCAAGTCATAGGCAAATAATCATGCATGCTAATTCATCATCTCTTCAAACCTTCAATTGAATATAATCTGTGTCCATGACCTAAACAACCTTCAGTTTCTGAAATTGAACAATTAATAATCTGCTAAACATAAATATTGATGCAATGGTGTAAGTACCCAATGTTGAAGGGATGTGACTGTGTGGACTGTTTGAATGTTTTGCAAATAGGATCCTGGTTTCTATTTAAAAATTTTCTCTAAAAAATGAATCCCTGTATGTGTTTCAATTATAGATTGAGAAAAGGACTTGAAATGATATTAACCTTCCTACTAATAGTGTCATGAATGGCACCATAATATTTCAGAGCCCCCATACATTTAATCCAGAATAGAACTACATTGCTTTGCATTGTCTACGCTTCGATTGTGATTTAAAAAATAATTACAAACTGCCAACTAAGTACAATTAGAGCAGAAATCTGATTGACACTTATTCATCACTGCTGTTGAACAATAAATAATTTCATCAGAATGTCATTTCTGGTGCCAGTAGCCTCTTACTCCTTGTGATATTGAATGATGACAATAAACCAAAATATGTGCAAACTCCAAGTCCATGAATATATATATTTTTTAAATAATGGAACACCAAAAACTGACCATTCCCTGATGATCGATGTAATAGAAGTATTCTCTAATTTTTGGCTCTGGGGATTGCCCCTGCTCATAAAGCACATCAGATGAATGTCTGATGACTGAATGCCAGGCACCCTGAACTTGTCTTGGAATCCCATGAGTGCCAATCCTCGGTAAAAGTTTTAGGAACAGAGGCATTGCTCCACTTCATGAATTCAAGGCGCAGATCATGTGTCGTGGAAGACCAAGTATCTCTTGTCTAAACTACCAAGCCTCATTATTTATTTTACTGTGAAGAGATTCACCAGATATGAAAAGGAAAAGCCCATAAAAAGGATTAAATGCATATCACGCCTCGAAAGTTCTGGAGTAACATGCAAAACGCCAGAAAAGTCTTGCACAGACCTTAACCTAAGCGTACGTTAGGCCTACAGATTGCGGTCTAACATTAGCCTGCAATCTCTAATGTAAGCAAGTCTGCCCTTAAACTTCAATAAGGAAAGGCATTGTCATGTTAAGCGCAAGTTCCACTTCAGAAACAAGCTATGCACTTGAGTAAGTTATGCCTCATGACTTCGGAAAATCCTTGACGAAACCAACTACGACAGGAGTTACCAAGGCCAACAGGAGGCGCAAGGAAATCACGTGTTTGCATGCGGGCGCCCATGCTTGAATCCCGTGTAGAATTGACACACTCTGGCATCTGGCGAATGCTTTTCCAACTTCAAGTTTACCTACCTCTACAGTAGAGGGCTTCTTCACTGCGCGTGCTCTCCCTCGCTCAGACACTACTCATGTCAACGTAAATTTTAACCCGAAGGTATCGCTACCAAAGCATTGCCTAAATGGAGGTTTGTTGACGTGGCAAGTCCATCACGTGTTTCTACAACTTGACAGTTGTGTTTGCATTTCATTCTTTTTTCAAACGGAATAGATGAAAATGGTGCAGGTAATATAGATTATTGCATTGAACCCGACAGGCACTGGCATTCTTTTTTTTTTTATCGCCAAGAGAATGCGAGAAGGATGGGTCTCAAACAAAGGATTGACGTAGATTATTGTTGAAACCGACCGTCTGCTATAGGAATGCGGATCAGCGGAAGAGCGGCCGAAACTTGTTTGATCGATGAGCCGAAGAAAGTCTTCTCTCGGACGTCGAGAATGTCCCCCCTCGTGAACCTGCATCGTCTCTTCCAGCCCAATAGTCAAATTTGACCTAGGAGGTGCGAGGAAAATGAGCACTTCCGACGCCAGTGATGGAGATGTCATCGCCACCAAACACGTAAGTTTGATTTTCATGCCATTTTTGTCTGGGAGAACGGGAAAGCAGGGGGTTAATTATCAAGTACCATCTCCTAAGTTGAGATTTTGATTTATGCACCTTCTTTGGAGTCTGCAGCATGGAAACTAATTACAGCTTGAGTTTGGAACGTCGCACATTATATTCAGCCCCCCCTGAATTGCAGAATAGAATCATTGGTATTGGTGCTGCGGACTTCAAAAAAGGTGTTCTATTCCAGGAAGGATAAATGTGAGCCCATCGACTAAAAACGGAAATTATAACGCAAAGGAAAACCTATAAAACTTAAAAACCAAAACTTCTTTTCAAATCAGCCCTCACCTTCGAAGAAAGTGGTTACACCGGAACCAGACCGAAAGGCACGTAGAGGTGACCTCGATCAACGTTATGAATATATATTCTCCGTACTATGCAACATAACTGGGTTGCATCGTATGGACATCTTGGATCACTTCCTCCATGGAAATCAGGTTAATCAACTTCCATCCAACTTCTAACGTCGCTGCGGGTCTCACAAAACAATCTTTTAAAAGATTTTTCCCCCTCCTCCCCCCACCCCCCACCCCACCCTCCTCATCCCCCTCTCCGCGACGGCGTCCATCGCCCCTTATCACACAAATGCAGCTGGACGACGTGAGCATATTTTTCTCGGCCGGAGGATCTCGGAAGTTAGTTTGGTTCTACCAAGACGTTGAGGATTGGGAAGGGAAAGGAGGGGCGGAATCCAGAGGAGAGGGGCAACGTCTTGGTACGAGGTGGAAGCAATCTTCACCAATGGTGAAGAAGCGACTCTTCCTCGCCGATCCTTCCTCCGTCTCGCTGAAGGGTATCTGCATTTACGCCCTCAAGATGAATCCCGAGAAAAACATCACCGAAGACAACATCCCAAAGGTTTCATCCCTTCTCCCCGGGAGTGTCTGCGGCTCGATATCGAAAGTCAGTTCTTTGCATTCGCAGGAGGTCTCGTTCGGGTGCGTGATGGGGGAAGACAACGGGCTACTGAGTACGTTCGAAAGACTCCTAGCCAAGATGTACGTGCCGGTGCTGAATGAAAACGGGACAGACCTGGACAAAAATTCGGCCGGGATTGCAGCCAAAGACGAGCTTCTTGCCTGCCTCCAATCCGTCTCCAGCACGCTCTTGGGTCTTTACATCTCTCAGCCCATCTTCTCCTTTTGCAACTTGCATATTTGAGTTTTCTTTTCTTTTCTCAGCCTCCGAAGAGGCCCTCGTGGAGAAAGTGATCCTCCCCGAAGGCCAAGTGAATATGAGTGAAGTCTCCACTAGGGAAGAAATAACTAATATAGTATCCTTGCCACAAAATGTCATGGCGTTAGAAAATGCCATGAAATCTTGGATTGCACGCATAGAGAAGGTGAGTCATTTCATTTCGCAATTCAGCTACCTCAGGACTTTGTTAACGCTTTTCCTCTTTCAATTGGTGCACTTTAGGTCCTCATCGAAGGGAATCAATTAAGGAAAGAGGTCGATGAAGCCGGACCGCAGAAAGAACTGGAGTACTGGAAAAAGCGTACTTGTCAGTTCTATTGCCTCATGGAACAGATCAAGAGCCCTCAGGTATGAGACTGTTTCAAATGCATGATGCATAAAAGCCTTCGAGTGCGTATAAAAAAAAAGGAGCTGCACACATGTACTGCGATGTAGGTGAAGATGACAGTGCTTGCCTTGCAAACGGTGAAGTCAAGACTGTTGAAACCGTGGCGACAGATTGAGCACGGAGTCACCGATGGAATCACGAAGGCCCGAAACAACGTCAAGTACATTTCATCTATTGAAAAACAATGTAACCCGCTCTATCTCGGCGATCCGGTGAGTCCAAAAAAATATCCGGGATGTTAATGAAATACCATCGACGAGAACCGGTTATAATGCGAGCCTGTTTTTCATAGATCACGCTGGTGAAGGTCCTCCCTGGTCTATTCAACACCATCAGAATGATCCACCTCGTATCTCCGTATTACAACACCTCGGAGCGACTTTCCGGACTCCTCATAAAGGTACAGTACATCGATATGCGTCAAGTTTATTTCCTTGCCCTTCATCTCGACACCGAAGACAGTTTTACTCTTTCATCCTCGAGCAGATCACGAACCAGATGATAAAGACATGCAAGCGATACGTGACGAATCACGGAATAGAAACGGTGTGGACGCAGCCGCGAGACCTGGTCAAGGAAAAGCTGAACCACTGCCTCCAGCTGAATTCCGAATACCGTCGGGCTTACGTCTCGGCTCAAGAAACCCTGAGGGAGAACGAGGAGCCTCCCTTTCAATTCTCTCAACAATACGTCTTTGGGAAATTCCACGCTTTCAGCAAACGGCTCCAACGGATCCTGGATCTCTTCGCCATCATCGACAAATACAACCGATTCCTTCATGCTCGGGTTGACGGTAAGGGGCATTGGTTGCAAACATTGGCAAAGTTTCACCCGATTACGAGAAATTAATATATTTATTCGCCCTTTACAGGCCTTTTACCAGAGGATAAAGGTGAGTTCTCGCACGTCTCGACGATTGAGACGACCTCATCTGTCTCCTTGACCCAAAATGACTCGATTACGTAGCTTTGGAGGAGATCATCGCAAGCTTTGAGGAGATGGCAGACTCCATGACGAGGAAACCTTACGACTGCCTGGATTACCAGAATCGAGCTTTCGACCATGACTGCGATCATTTCGTGGAGCGAGTGAATCTCTTGATCGGGAAGATCCGTGAAATGCTGGAGTCGCAGTTCCAGACCGTCTGGACATCTCCTCAAGGGTATCAATTCCTACTTCGATTCGAAAAGATAGCCGACAGCGTCCCGGGCATCGACATTGGCCAAAAGTATGCTGCCATCTTGAAAACCTATACAAAAACCTTGGACAAGATCAAAGATGCTTACAATAAGAACAAGGAAATCCCGCCGATACAAAGGGCATTACCTCCCGTTGCAGGTGCTGAAACGATTTGATCTTCTCGTGATCCTGGGAGATAGAATGCATGACCAGGTGTTTTGTCAACAGGTTCAATTTGGTGGGTGCGAGGACTGTTTGAGCACATTGCAGGGCCCATGAGACAATTCAAAGGGCATTCCAGGATCCTGAAGCAGCCCGATGCTGGAAAGCTCATTCGCAGATTCACACTGATCAGTGAGGCACTGACGGAATTCGAGATTCAGTTGCATGCCCTTTGGAAGAGCGAAAACGTGAGTTTGAGCCTGTGCACGTATGGCATGCTTATGATTTCATAGAGAAGAACGTCCTATCGAACCAACATAACTTTTTTTGGAACTCCAGATTTCGCACGTACAGAACAGCTTGTCGTCGCGACTTCTGATCCGCCATCCAGATTTGGGATACGTCATAGTAAATTTCGATTCGGAGATCTCCATTCTCATTCGGGAAGCTGAATGTCTCCGGAAGATGGAGTTGTCTGTGCCTGGGATCACGGAAGCCCTGAGCGCCTGCAAGGGCCCCCTCACGGAGAAGAAATCCCTTCTCGAGGTATAGCAAAGGAGGAAAATTGTGCATCCGGGATAGTGGTGAAAAAAAGAGCATATTGTAGTACTAAAATGGGCTTGGTTTGCAAAGCATTTGCTGCGGGAGAACAGCCGGGTGAGGAACGCGATTCCTGGGATGTTGCGGCCGATGTTGGTAAGTCATCTTGGGCGCCTGGATGAGGCCATGGAGGCTGCCTTCAGCAAACTGGCTTGGACCTCTCTTCGAGTCCCTCAGTTCGTGGAAATGGCCATCACGGCTCTCAGCCAGTTTGAGACTCTCGTCAACAGGTGTCACGCCCTTATTGCATCTTGTGGATTCCTTGCCATACCTTGTTCTATGGTTCCGTCTCGCACATTGCTCCGTTTGAATTGCACCTCATAGGTTGTCCGACATCTACCGTAATCGAATCGAAGCAGTACTTCTCAGCATGCACGGGATCATCTTTCACACCTTACCCGATAACATTCCTTGGACGCTGGAAGAATTCCTCGAACGCACTCACGATTCCTGTCTCAAATCCGCGAGGCTCTTCCAGAGTCGCAATGAAGTAAGATTCCAAGGCGGCAGCAGGACTTGATCGAGCCACAACACGAGGATAATCCAGCACGAATGATCGTTCTGCCCATGCAGCTGATGGAGGAGTCCGTGATGGAACTGTTGAACCTCATCCTCCAGACAGATCCTCTGCAAGGAGACGAAGAAGAGCTCGACCACGACGACCCGGAGAAGAAGCCAGGTCCTTCCTCACTTTTTATAACGGAGCTTTTCTCGGATTCATGCAGTTAAAATTGGAATCGATTCCGGTGGAACTGCTCGCAGGAGGGACGAAGCAGCCGAGCTTGCTGGAACCACCGCCAGGAACTGGGGTGGCTCCGACGACCTACAGGCAAAAGGCGTTGAAAAGGAGGCGAGAATTGAAAGAACGGATCGATCATGCAGCCTCGGAACTTCGAAGGTATTACAACATGCGGATCCTGGAAGTCCTGGTCAAGATCACAAGAAATGCCTTGGACGAAATTCGCAAGAGGGTCCTTCACGTCAGACCCGAACCAGGTTCGTTCCGTGCCATTCATAGCTCGCATCGGATCCTAAATGGTTTCCATTCCTTGGGGATTGATTCGATGATGATGGGGGTCAGATGGAAGCCCTGCCCCACCGTCATCTCTCGGACTTGGAGAATCTTCCACTCCGATGTTTTCGCTTTCGACTCATCTCTCTATCCCCCAAGTGAAAGTTCAACCTTCTGTCGATGAAGTCCAAGATACAATCATCAAAGGAGCCATGGTGATCATCAGCGTCTCGAAAGGAGTCTGTCAATGGATTAAGCACCAGAAATTCCCACAGGTAAAGTTCTCAACAGTCCCTCCTCGATCTTCAGGCTCTCTCTGTTGTAAATCGGTAAATCGACCTTGAGGCTTCTGCCTTAGGATTCAGTGCCAGAGAAACAGACGGGAACTCGACGTCCATGGAATTCGAAGAGGATCCCATCAGAGGAGAGATATGTCATTCCAGCTCAGCCGAAGAATTTCTACCAGCATGTTCTCGAGCACAAGGACATCTCTAAGGCCATCTCCCAGATCTCAACATGTCTCCAAAGCACAAAATTGGTCAGTCTCCAATTTTCACTTTTCTAACCCTTTCCCCTTTTACCAAGAATAAAAATTTGCTTCTGCAGGAGCTTCAAGACATTTTCGAACGCTGGCAACGATACTTTGAACTGTGGAATGACGAAAGGGAAGGGACCGTGAGGGCCTTCCTCCAGACATCCCCCTCCATCACGGATTTCGAAGACAAGATCTCCTATTACTTGGACATGGAGAGGGCCATTTCCCGGGAACCTGATTCGTACTGCGTCGGAGCTGTCACGATATCCATGGGTTGAGTCGCAGATCGGTGCTGTAAATTGGTCTTTTTATGGCTGTTTCAACACCTGTACTGAGGATTCTATCTCGTCGGCAGAGAATCTGAAGCTGGCTCTGAACGTGGAGGTAAAGGGATGGATCACCCGAATCGGAAGAGCATGCAAAGTGGAATACAGACGGAAGATGGACAAAATCTTCGCTCAAATCAACGACTTGAGTCGGAAACTGAGCAGGCCTATCCGTGACTTAGACGATCTTCGCATCGGAATGCAAGCTCTGAGGCTGATTCGAGAAAAAGAAATCGACATGGAAATGGCCATCGATCCCATCGAGGCAAGTAAAACGCCACTCATTTTTCGGGTATTAATTACCAACATCGATAGAGTGCAGGACCTCAGAGTGAAAGTATTATACCCGATTAGGAATCCTTCTCCCTGCTGACGAAACACGATATCAGGCTGACCAAGGAAGAATCGGAACGGGTGGACAGCCTGCGATACACGTGGCAAAAGCTCCAGGCCCAAGCCATCGACCTCCAGAACCTCTTGTCTTCCCTTCAGCCTCAATTCCAACAAGAGCTCATTCAAAACTTGGATAATTTTCAGAAGGATTGCACCAATTTTGTCCAAGATTACGGCAAGGAGGGTCCAATGGTCGGCGGCCTGGAACCTCGAGAGGCATCCGACAGACTCGTCATATTCCAAGTTCGTCGCTCGATTTTCCTATCTCACAACCAACTGTGAATATGCCCTTGATCCGATTTCGTTTATCTTTGAATTTCTCATTGACAGAATCGATTCGATTCCTTGTGGAGGAGGCACGTGGTGTATGCAGCTGGAGAAGAGCTGTTCGGACTTGAACCGTCTGAATATCCGCATCTGGGAAGGATCAAGAAGGAGCTGAATCTCCTCCAGAAACTCTATCGGCTCTACAACGACGTCATCGACCGAGTCACCAGCTACTACGACATTCTCTGGATCGACGTCAACATCGAGGAGATTAATAACGAACTCATGGAGTTTCAAAATAGGCGAGTAAAAGAGATTCTGGTGAAGTCGATGTAATCCGTCTCCCGATGATGGATGGATGCATTAACGAATGAAATGCTTGAAACGAATGGAATGAGAACCTTGATATGGCATGGGTGCAGGTGTCGGAAGCTCCCGAAAGGTCTGAAGGAATGGCCGGCCTTCAACACACTAAAGAAGACGATAGACGACTTCAACGACATGTGTCCATTGCTGGAGTTGATGGCGAACAAGGCGATGAAGCCAAGACATTGGACTCGGATTGCAGAACTCACCGGCCACACTTTCAACGTGGAGGCGGAACATTTCAGCCTCAAGCACATCATGGAGGCTCCTCTTCTTCAATATAAGGAGGACATCGAGGTGGAGAAATATTTTAAAAACCCGTTCTCCATTCTCAACCGAAGTATATTGACTCCCTCACGATCGTGCTTCATTTTCTTTCCCGCTGTGCAGGACATTTGCATCTCTGCGGTGAAGGAGAAGGACATCGAAGCCAAGCTTCGCCAGGTCACGAACGAATGGAGCATGCACGAGCTGAGCTTCATGCATTTCAAGAACAGAGGGGAACTTCTCCTCCGAGGAGATTCCACTGCTGACATCATCACGATGCTCGAGGACAGCCTCATGGTTCTCGGCTCTCTCTTATCAAATCGGTGAGCCTGATAGTCCCTCTTGGGCTCTGACACTTTCATGTTCCACTCTGACCTCCGTTGACTCTGAATCTACCAGGTACAATCCACCCTTCCGAAAACAAATCCAGAAGTGGGTGTCTGATCTGTCCAACACGAATGAGATCCTAGAGAGATGGCTGTTCGTTCAGAACCTGTGGGTGTACTTGGAGGCCGTTTTCGTTGGCGGAGATATCGCTAAGCAGCTCCCCAAAGAAGCCAAAAGGTTCTTTTGTCCCCCTTCCGAATGGAAAGGGTTTCCTGCGAAATGTGACACATACAGTAATAGCATTTGCATTAATTCCTAATGTGCGACATGTCTTTAGGTTCTATGCGATCGACAAGTCCTGGCAGAAGATCATGGGCCGAGCTCATGAAATCCCCAATGTCGTTCAATGTTGCGTAGGTGACGATACTCTCAAACAACTCCTTCCCCATCTCCAAGAACAGCTAGAACTCTGTCAAAAGTCTCTATCAGGGTAAGCCATGTCCACTTCTCAACTAAGAGACAGCACGATATTCCGAGGACATTCACACAGGACACCTCTGCATTTTCTCTATAGATATCTGGAGAGAAAACGACTTATGTTCCCTCGCTTCTTCTTTGTGTCTGATCCGGCCCTGCTAGAAATCCTGGGCCAGGCATCGGACTCTCATACTATTCAGAGTCATCTGTTGTCAATTTTCGACAACACAAAGAACGTGGTGTTTCACGACCAGGACTACGACCGCATCGTCGCCATCGAGTCCTCCGAGGGAGAGACCATCACGGTAAGCACCTATCTCTCGCCTCTCGCATCATTAGCGACGGGGGATGCAGCTTCTCTTGCATTTGCACGGCGGTGGCAGTTGGAGAGACCGGTGAGGGCGGAGGGGAGCGTCGAGGTCTGGCTCATGAGACTCCTGCAAATGGCCCAGCAGTCTATGCATAGCATCATCCGATCCGCTCATGCCGTCATCAATGACCCCAACTTTAACGTCCTCACCTTCCTTGGCTCCTATCCTGCTCAGGTCAATTTATGTCAAGCCTATCCCTCTCGAGCGTAAACGCGATATTCGACGAGTAACGTTTACATATTAAGGTGGGTATCCTTGGGCTTCAAATGATCTGGACCCGTGACTCCGAGGCAGCTCTGGTACAAGCTAAGGTCGACAGAAAGGTCATGATGGAGACCAACAATCGATTCCTAGACCTCCTCAATATCCTCATCAGCCAGACTACGAAGGACCTCAGCGCCGTCGAGAGAACCAAGTTCGAGACCCTCATCACGGTCCACGTGCATCAACGCGATATCTTCGATAACCTGGTGAGACGATTGCATTCCAGACGCTGCATTCCATTGTGAATGTCCTAGCACGAGAAGCATACACTTCGTTTTCCTTCTCAGTGTCGTCTGAACGTTCGAAACATCTCGGACTTCGAATGGCTGAAACAGTGCCGATTTTACTTCCGGGAAGATTCGGACAAGACGAGCATCTGCATCACCGATGTCAATTTCACGTACCAGAACGAATTTCTCGGCTGCACCGAGAGGCTCGTCATCACACCACTTACTGACAGGTGTCCGATCCCGTTTTTCTCTTCTCTTTGCCCTCTCGTTCACGGGTCGCATGGTGTAGGAAAGCAACAGACCGATTCTGTGTGTCCAGGTGCTATATCACATTGGCTCAGGCGTTGGGGATGAGCATGGGAGGATCGCCGACTGGGCCAGCCGGGACGGGGAAGACGGAGACTACGAAGGACATGGGCAAGACCCTCGGCAAATACGTCGTCGTCTTCAATTGCTCCGATCAGATGGACTACCGGGGATTAGGACGCATCTTCAAAGGCATCATCCTTTTACCTACCCTCAAATCCCCCTCCCCTCCCCGAGTGCACGGATTACTTTCACATCTGTCTTGCATTCGAAGGCTTGGCGCAGTCAGGGTCCTGGGGTTGCTTCGACGAATTCAATCGCATCGATCTGCCCGTCTTATCTGTGGCAGCTCAGCAGATCGCAGTCATTCTCAGTTGCAAGAAAGAACGACGCAAGCATTTTACCTTCACTGATGGGGACATCGTGGACATGAATCCCGAATTCGGCACCTTCCTCACCATGGTTTGAACTCTGCTCACCCGGAAAAGATAAAAAAGTCGTATAAGAACTATTCGACTAATTCTCCTGAGTCGATATCCCTCCCTAACCGACAATATCTCGTAAGCGAAGAATACGCTTGAGCGAGGGAAGTACATAAAAAATATTTTATACGGTTGTATAGTGCAGCCCCTCACAAATCACCACAATGTTTCTCGCTAATAGAAAGAGTGGTGAAAAAATGTGAAAATTGAATGCATTCATTTTCGCCTGGGCTTCACGGAGTATAACATCAACTCAGTTAAACGGGCGAATTTATTCAGGTTGATAGCACATGGCTCATTTTATGGCATTAGAAACACAAGTAGACCAACTCGCCAAAAACTGTCGACAAGTATTGTTCCTTCCTCGACCTCAACCCTGGCTAAAAATCAATCTGTACTGTTGCATTATTCTTCGCTGTCGTTCTCCAGAATCCGGGCTATGCGGGAAGACAGGAGCTTCCTGAGAATCTCAAGATTCAATTCCGAACAGTTGCCATGATGGTACCGGACAGACAGATCATCATTCGAGTCAAACTAGCTTCCTGCGGTTTCCTCGAGAACATCACCCTTGCTCGGAAATTCTTCACCCTATACAAACTTTGCGAGGAACAACTCACTAAACAGGTAGGCAACTCCATACGGCGTGAAAGAAAGCTGATCCTTTTTTCATTCTTTGTAAGCTGTTCAACAGTTGGTCGAGAATCTTTCCGAAAGATTTCAGCGCGAAGGGGGTTCAGCACACTTGGAAACGAGTCTTTTTTCTTTACATGGTCTGACCAGGTGGGATTGCTTTGTCTGAGGGTGAATAGGTATTTTTTTTTAATTTCAAAGGATGAAGCAGTGAGGCCAAGTGTCACAAAGATGATTATATGTGGACTTTCTTCTTTAATCTTTCTTCAAATTGCTTGGCATCATAGTTGTTCCGTGAATAAGGGGATTAGGCTTTCTGAAAGATTTTACCTCGATAATAGAGGGCGAAATAATGTGAGTCTGTTTCCAACCCTCCAGACAGAAAATGACAGCATTTTCCCTGAAACACGCTAGTTTACGTATTGTACATTAATCCACCTGAAAAGTGAGATGACACATGAATGAACCTCTTTCGCAATACAGGTCCACTACGATTTTGGACTGCGAAACATCCTGTCGGTGTTACGTACCCTTGGGGCAGCCAAGAGGGCTAATCCCAAAGACTCTGAGAGCACCATCGTCATGAGAGTCCTGAGGGACATGAATCTGTCTAAGCTTGTCGGTGAGTTGGCTTATGGCTAAGAACGTACATCAAAGAGAATACAGTCTCAGACTTAACGGAGGCTAAAAGAGTTTATGGGTGACATGCACTGAATCCGTTTAAGCTAAACTAATCTGATCTTACAATGGTCCCCTATGGGAATCAATTTAACAGAGATAAACTTATTCCCTTAGACGCCCATTTAAAAACGAATCATCTTAACGTTAAACGAATCTGGTGCATGTCATCCTATTTGACAACTGTTTTAACACCTGTTTGAATTAAGATAAACTGGATAAAAAATTCAGACACCTTCATGAATTTGTGCGATGAGTCTTTCAAGTTCCGAGCATGTTGTTCGCTCGCAACAAGAATGAACTGTTTTCGACTTCCGTAGACGAGGACGAGCCGCTGTTCATGTCTCTGATCAACGACTTATTTCCAAACATCACTCTGGATAAGGCGGGTTATCCCGACCTGGAGACTGCCATTGCCGATCAGGTGAAAGCGGCCGGACTCATCAATCATCCCGCCTGGACCCTCAAACTCATCCAAGTGAGAGAACATGAAGAACATCACGTGTACGCGTTTGCATCATTAGGACGTCTTCGTTAATTGCGTTTTTTTTTCGGCAGCTGTATGAGACCCAGAGGGTTCGGCATGGGATGATGACTTTGGGCCCGAGCGGTTCCGGCAAAACCTCGTGCATTCAGATCCTCATGAAAGCTCTCACTCAGTGTGGTCAGCCTCACAGGTACATGAGTTAATCTAGGAAAATGCTTCCCTCCTTACCGTACATCATGATGGGATGGATTCTTTTCGTCAAAGGGAGATGAGAATGAACCCCAAAGCGATAACAGCCCCTCAGATGTTCGGCCGGTTGGACGTGGCTACAAACGACTGGACCGATGGAATTTACTCTACTCTGTGGCGCCGGACTCACAAAGCGAAGAAAGGTTCGGAACGAGATTTCTCATGATGGTATTTCGATTCTTTCAGAGCTATAGACATTTTGAGTTTACAGGCGAGCATATCTGGCTGGTTCTGGATGGCCCAGTGGATGCTATCTGGATCGAAAACCTCAACTCCGTTCTCGACGATAATAAAACGCTGACTCTGGCAAATGGAGATCGTATTCCTATGGCTCCGAACTGCAAAGTGATTTTCGAACCTCACAACATCGACAATGCCTCCCCTGCTACGGTCTCAAGAAATGGCATGGTAAAATTCCACATCCACATGGTCTCGATCATCGTTAGCTTCAGTTTCCCTGCTGCAGTTAATCCAGGATTCCCTTTCGTCACGAAGGTATACATGAGCTCATCCGGTCTCGACTGGAAGCCCATTTTTTCCGCTTGGGTAGCCAATCGAACCCCGAACGAAACGACCATTCTTAAGGATTTGTTCGAGAACAATTTCCTGCCTATCTACACGTGGAGCACTCAGACCCTGATTTACAAGATGGAAGTCCTTCAGATCAACGTCATCATTCAGGTACGCTTGCCTTGAAAAGTCGGTATGCAGTACACTGTAGCAAAGTGTCGGCAGGAGCTTTTTTTTTCAGAAGGTGTCAGCACTTTATTGGCATTGTTGAGTGCCCGAGAGCAAATAAGTGTATCCTTTGAAGATTCAGAGAGTCAAAGGAAAGAAAATAACATCAGGAATAAAGTTCCATATGCATCCTGCTTTATGAAGAAAGGCGTGCCTTATGTACTCGCTTTGGATTGCCAGGTCGAAGATAAATGGATTTGCTTACATCGATACAAATGCGTGAGAAGGTTCTGAGAGGAAGAGGCAGAGAGAAAAAAATACATTTCTGGGAGGAGAAAGAAAAGATGATAGTTACAAAAGGTAGTCGCGAAGGAGTTGGAGAAAATGTATCCTGAAAATTTTACAAGTTACTGATGCAAACATCTTAAGGAAGCGCGCCTGTATTATATCAAGAAGGGAGATTGTGGTGCATCCTTCCCAAAGTGAACAGACTTATCCCATGATATTTTAAATAGCCGGCTGGGTACTATGAAACCGAGAAAACCTTATAGATGAGTGTATTAAGGACACGGTTGGCAGACTAGTAACGCAATGTGGTGAATTTTAAGCGAGATGTCTCTAGAGAGTCTCTAGAGAGTCTCCAGAAGCTCCAAGGAATAACAAGGAAGGAGAAATGTATTTTGGAATAGATAGGGGAAGGCTGTTTCTTGGAGGAAAGCACGATAAGATTGGTTTTCTTCGGATTGAAGGGCAAGTTCCCTTGGGATACACGTCTGGATATGGATTCCAGGCCTCTTTGAAGCAAGAGAACCACCTGCTCTCTGGGAAGATGGATTGTATGGAGAGTGGTATCATCGGCCAACAGGTGGAGGACTTTGTTCTCCTGAGTAGAAGTAATGTCATTAATAAATAACAGGCAGAGAGTCAGGCCAAAGACACTCCTCGGGGAACACCAGATTTGTTTGCAGAGGGGAGCGTGGGGTGACCATCCAGGAAAAAAAAAAGATTATTTGCGACCGGACAGAAAACAAAGAATCAATTGGAAAACGTGATTTGAGATTTTTCCCATGCGGAAAAGTCAAGTTTTTAAATATGAGATATAGGCATATATGATATATGTCATAATGTATGGACACATGTGGGAAAACATATGATTATCTCTTTTTATTGAAGCAATGAGTATATATATCTGGGAAGGCCTTTTATGAACTTAATGAAAGACATGTATGTTCAAGATATGGAGTAACAGATAATACATTTTTATGACTTTGGTATGTCTGTTTTGTACATGGTGGGGCATATATGTCATATCTGATAGGAGACATGACCAGTTCAGGTATGAAACATATATGTCGCTCACAAATCAAATGTCAAAAAACGACTTCAGGAAATATGCTGAGAATTGACACTTCATCCGTCACTTCAATGACGTTGAAGACACAAAAACGTCCCCATATTGTGCTGATAATGAAATATATAGGAGTAAGTAAACAAAAAAGTAATTTCTTTTTTAAGTTGTACGAAAATAGTACTGTCAACGAGAAATTCAGATTCATCAAGTTGTGCAAATTGGGATGAAATAAGGGATGAAAACGAAAGTAATTACTGCAGATTCCCCATATAGGTGCCAATTAAGTATTCATTCATCATCAGTTTGTTCGTCTTGCATCACATTATTCTTCCTTTTCCCTTGCATGGAAAAAGTCACATACGAGAAATGAGAAGAAAGAGAGAGGTTTTTCTTTATTCAAATAACCCTGTATTTGCAATATGGTAATTTAATATTATCCTACAAATTCTTAATTAATGTTTCCTTATTTTTCATTTCACCCTCTTTTAGCTTTAATTTGAAGCATTCTCTAGGACAAATAAAACTAAGCATCTGGGGGTGAAGGAGCCATATTTCGTCCTCAGGGCCAAATTTAAACCCCTATATCTCTGCCCTAGTTTGCCGTGGAAACATCAAATTTGAACTAAACGCTATTCTCATCATTGTAAAACTGCTTGTCAATTTTAATTTTGAGACGAGCGAACACAGACCATTTCGACTCTTGGGGTGGAATGACCCATCAGTAAATTGTGCAACGGGACATTATTTGAATCAGACAAGGGTGCTGAAAACCCCCTGATACTCATTTAAACACTTTGTAGCCATCCAATGTCGATGACTTATCCAGATTATCATTTTTGCTCACTTATACGAAGCTGTCTTTCTCCCATAGAAAATGTAATGCGTACTTTTTTTCCAATTACTCCATACGGAGGAGCCCATCCCTCAAAGCTGATTATTCTTGTATATGCAGTAGTAAATAAGTGTGGCTAAGTTATGTTTAAGGCATGAATAGGCCTCACATGGATCGAGTGCTTTACCCTCATATGCTCTCACATATGTAACTTCATAAATTGAAGATATATAAATATATATGGCACAGATAACTGTATGCTACTGTCATATATTATGATTATGTATGGGATGCCATAATCCTGTAGTTCGGGTCCTTTGAGCCATACTGTAGAAAGACTTGGAAATCCAGAAAGTCATTTCGAAAACCTCATCAGCAGAGATGGAATCGAGACTACATACTCTGAAGCAATCCGAGGAGAGAAGTTTGCGGCGAACATTGTTTCAGGAAACTGATGGATTAGAGAGCGAAAGTGGTTTGAATTTGAAAAAGAGGGAAAGGACCATTGTCTTGAAGGTTACATACTTTGTACGCATGCATAGCGATGGTTGAGAAATTCGGCTCCATGACCTGACGGATAGTCCATATTAGGGTACCGTTTGCCTGATCTACAACAGCAGGTTCACGACACTTTTACGAAGTTTTCTAGAGAATGTCGCTGTGGAATGGAGATGAGAGGGTTATCTTTTTAACGCAGATGTTGAATCTGCTGACTGGGCTCCTGCCTCCAGAGGAAAAGGCCTCAATTGAAATAAATGAAGATGGAGAGGACGAACCTCAGCAGCCGAAGAAGCAAAGTGCATCTGTCCATATCGGTCGTATCTTTGTCTTCTCCCTCATGTGGAGCATCGGGGCTCTCCTTGAACTAGACGATCGACTCAAACTTGAAATTTACCTCCGGGATAATAAATCCAGTTATCCCTTGGACTTGCCACCAGACCAAAGAATATCTACATCCACAATGTTTGACTATATGGTCGACCCACAAGGTAAGACTGAGTCATAGCAACATCATAGCAACAATTTCTATCCTTATAAACAGTTCGGGTTTTGAAATCCGCTTTCCCCCTATAGGGAATTGGGTTCATTGGAATCTTCAAGTGCAAGAGTATATTTATCCAGACAACTACACGCCTGATTTCTCATCCATTCTCGTGCCAAATGTGGACAATGTGAGGACGGACTTTCTCATCGGCACCATCGCAAAGCAGGGAAAGGTGAACTCAGATGCCCTGAAATTTTATCAATCAGGTCGAGGAACTCGAATGAATACATAGAGATGGATGTTTGGAATTTGACAGGCTGTGATGCTGTTGGGAGAGCAAGGCTCAGCTAAGACCGTCATGATGGATGCCTACCTCAAGAAATGCAAGACTGAATATCATCTGAGTCGAACAATGAACTTCTCGTCTGCTTCCACTCCGCTTCATTTCCAGGTCAGATCCGAAATTTGTGCCTAAGAAAAGGAATTCAAGGTTTGGAAGTCCCTGCTTTCTCCCATAATCAGAAAAGCATGGAGAGTTACATCGACAAGCGAATGGGGAGCACGTATGGTCCTCCCGCCGGGAAAAGAATGACCGTCTTCATCGATGATATCAACATGCCTCTAATCAATGAATGGGGAGATCAAGTTACCAACGAAATCGTGCGTCAGACGATCGAAATGGGAGGATTCTACAACCTCGAGAAGCCCGGAGATTTCACTCACATCGTGGATGTCCAATATGTGGCTGCCATGATACAACCCGGTTCGTCTACCACTCATCCAGATAGTAAAATAAGAAATTTCGGACATGCTTGAAATTTAGAATGAACATTGTCTGTATGAAAAGGAGGAGGACGGAATGATATCCCATCGAGATTGAAGCGTCACTTCTCCATCTTCAACTGCACGATCCCTTCAGACGCATCGATCGACAAGATTTTTGGGGTCATAGCCAAGGGTCACTATTCCACCAAGAGAGGCTTCAGTATGGAAGTCCAGAACCTCATCAGCAAATTGGTTCCCCTCACTCGAAAAGTCTGGTCTGTCACCAAGGTTAGTTCTCATTATGTTCTTTGTTTTTACAGGTTCCTTTCTTCTCATCATCGACATTCATATGTATTCATGAAACAGCGATTGAGATCACGCTTGCAATATTCGTGGTATCTCTTGTTGCGGAAAGAGGGAAAAAGTTCGAGATCGATCTGACATTTTACATTCCACCTCGGTCTTGGTTTATATCCCATCATGCAGGCATTAGGCATGCAAATTCGGATTCAAAATGTCAATTTCGTTCCCTTTTCCCAATTCCTTTTTTCATCCGTTGTTCTCTTCGAGATGGTGATGGAACTGGAATTGAAGATGTCAAACAAGGAATTTCGGTCTGTTTTTTCAGGCAACAGTACTTCCAACGCCAGCGAAATTCCATTATGTCTTCAATCTGCGTGACCTGAGTCGGATATGGCAGGGAATGATTGGGACATTGAGCACAGTGATCGACTCGGAAAAGACGCTCATGGCTCTATGGAAGCACGAAACCTATCGAGTCGTTGCTGACAGGCATGTCATTGAATTATGGCTGGGAATATCATCATGCACTGCTCTTATTTTCATTTCCATCGTATCTCAAGTCTTGAAGTATTTGTCAAACAGATTCATAACCTCCGCGGACAAGGAATGGTTCGAGAAGACCCTTATCGAGCAGACTGGATTGCATCTCGGCTCCGCATATGCCGACATGGTCATGAAGAGGGAATTCTTCGTCGACTTCCTCAGGTCCTTCCTCCTGAATCCATTCAAGGAATGTTTTGAAATGTTCGACGACGGCGTCGAAGAATGAGGGTGGTGGTGATTGTTAATGTGATCGTTACAGAGATGCACCGGAGCCGACAGGGGACGAGACAGAGGAGCTGGACATGGAGATGCCCAAAGTGTACGAGCCCATCCCGTCTTTCGAGATTTTGGAAGAAAGGCTCCGCATGTTCCTGTCTCAATATAATGAGATGATCCGAGGAGCTGGCATGGATTTGGTCTTCTTCCACGACGCTATGGTCCACATCGTTAAGGCGAGGCTCATCTTCATTAATGAATGCTCTCATTTTTTTCCTCATTCCAAAGTCTTCTCTAGAGCCTGTTCGTCTTACTTTAGATCTCGAGAATCATCCGGAACCCGGGAGGAAACGCTCTTTTAGTTGGGGTTGGGGGCTCGGGGAAGCAATCATTGACAAAATTGGCTTCATTCATAGCTGGATACAAGACCTTTCAAATAACTCTTACCAGGTACCCAAATTGCCCTCATTTGTTCCCCCCCTCTATGCTTGCCCCATTCGCTTTGATATACTCCTTGAACCTATGAAATTTCCTTCAACATAGAATATTCCTCAGACCATATTTCCATCCGAAAACTCTTTTGAAAGGTCCTACAATGCCAACAACTTTCTTGAGGATTTGAAGGTTCTCTACCGGACATGTGGGATTCAAGGAAAGGGAACAACGTTCATTTTTACCGACCAAGATGTGAAAGACGAAGGATTCCTGGAATACCTGAATAACGTTCTCTCTTCGGGTAAGATCTTCTAATTTCCCTCCTGAAGGTGAGCGTCTTGTCTTGATCATGATTAAAAGACCACCACCGGGCTTATTGCTCAATTCTATTCAAGGCGTGGTATCGAACCTGTTCAACCGGGACGAGCAGAGTGAGATCATCATGGAGTTGATCCCAATCATGAAGCGAGAGCACCCACGCCGGGCACCCACGCCCGAGAACGTCATGGAATATTTCGTCACTCGAGTCCGACAAAACCTTCATGTCGTTCTCTGCTTCTCCCCGGTCAGTCAACCCAGGCAGACGATCTGAATAAGCTTCGCGATGACCGATCTTGTTTCCCTCATTGAATCCTCATGGATCAAAGCAAAGGCGGCATGTTATTCCTTCATCTCCGCTCTGTTTAGCCTCCCGCAAAAAGGTTATGATGAGAAAGATGCTCGTATAATCATCATGGGAAGAACCACAGCTGAGAGCGGAAGAGCGTGAACATTGCATTCGTCTTCTCTCTTTTCTTATTACGATCCTCTAAATCCCATCTTTCAGGGGATCTATCTTTTCAGCCGTCATTTGTTGAACTCAGATACTTAGGCGTGATAAAGTTGATGGCCTTCATTTTTTCACTCACAGGCTTATCATGCAACAGCAATTGGCTGGTTCTCACAGCCTGAATAACATATTCCAGATTATTTGGCGATCCTTACGTTTAATTGAGAAAACCTTTAAGTTAGTGTATTCTTCAATTTTAATCATAGGTCTACCCTGTACGTATAAGGGTGTCTTGACTTCCGGAGCTGATTGATCGCTCCCAATGAGAATGGCATCGGGTATATTCTGCTTCGATACTCTATTGTTAAAGGAAAGACGAGGTGAAAAGAGGTTGACGATACGGTAATGAAATGCGTCTTTCACGGAAGGTCGTGGGTTCCCAGGGGAATGAAAAAGATAGGATTCTTCCCATTGAAACCCTTCTTAAAATGCAGGATCTCATTTTCATCTCCCCCATCCCCCTCTTCTTCATAAGAGTGAGATCCGGGAACTCATTCATTCTGCTTTGGCCCAGCTTAAACAAATCAATTAGTATCTGTCCTTCAGAGAACGAATAAGAAAGGGGGGCATGGAAACGGAGGGACGAATTTCAATGAACTTCAGTGTATACTCTAGTTTTAATTGCTTTCAGGTCGGAGAGAAGTTTCGGAATCGTGCATTGAAATTTCCTGGACTTTTTTCTGGCTGTACCATCGATTGGTTTCAACCTTGGCCGAAGGATGCACTTGTGGCTGTGGCCGATCACTACTTGTTGAATTTTGATGTGGTTTGCACCGACGAAGTGAAGGTGCAGCTCGTGGAAGCTATGGGGACTTACCAAGATATTGTCTCCACCCACTGTGCCGAATATTTTCAGAGGTGAAAAGGCATAAAATTTTCGTAGAGTGAGAAGGAAAGAGAGAGACGTGGATGGGTTGGAATGATTCCAGGGCTTATTTCCTGCAGATACCGACGAGCGGCTCATGTCACCCCAAAGTCCTATCTGTCTTTCATCAACTCGTATAAGAGCATCTACAGCGACGAGAAGGCGAAGATCGGGGACTTGGCCGAAAGGATGAATTCGGGCCTCGCCAAGTTGCAAGAAGCCTCGGAATCAGTAGCAAGACTCAGGCAGGAACTGTTCGTCATGGAGCATGACCTGGCGGAGGCATCAGACAGGGCCGAGAAGGTAAGAGGGAGTCCAGCCAGCTCTCTCTGGTCTTCGTTTTCCCAAGAGGAAAACTTGGATGGAATATTCTGTCGTTTCTATAGGTATTGTCAGAAGTGACGATCAGGGCACAAGAGGCGGAGTTCATCCGGAATCAGATGCAGAGAAAGAAGGACGACGCCCAGGCTCTGGTGGACGTGATAGCAGTGGATAAGGCTTTAGCTGAAGAGAAACTTGCCGATGCCAAGCCAGCTTTGGAGGAAGCCGAAGCTGCGCTCAATACCATCAAGCCGGCACATATAGGTCTGTAAAATGAAAAGCATTCCCATTCCATCCTTCTGATTGGATTTAAAAGGTGGAAAATTCGTCGTTCCTCCCCAGCTACAATTAGGAAGCTTGGAAGGCCCCCGCATCTCATCATGCGAATTATGGATTCCGTTCTGATTCTCTTCCGAAGACGACTACACCCAGTCGTGCAAGATATAGTTCCATGCCCCAAGCCCTCTTGGAGTGAATCGCTTAAGGTAAATAGCAACTTCACGAGACGATAAAAGGCTTTTTTATTATTAGAGTCGACCAAATTTTTCCTCACCCGAAGGATGTTTTCTCATCGAATATGATAGATGATGGCAAGTGCAACATTCCTCCAGCAACTCCAAACGTTCCCCAAGGATACCATCAACGACGAGATGGTAGAACTATTAGAACCGTATTTGACCATGGAGGATTACAACATGGAAACAGCGACGCGGGTCTGTGGTGATGTGGCGGGGCTTCTTTCTTGGACCAAAGCCATGGCTTTCTTTTTCAGTGTCAACAAGGAGGTCCTACCACTCAAGGTCAGAGATACCATTCCTTCATTCCCTTCCCCGTAGGAACCGGAGATGTTTCATATTCCCCTCGTATTTCGCACGCAGGCAAATCTTGCCTTGCAAGAAGCCAGGTTAGGAGTTGCCATGAAGGAGCTCCAGCGTTCTGAAATGGAATTGGCGGCCAAAGAAGCATCTTTGGCGAGCGTGAGAGAACAGTATGCGGCTGCAGTGGCAGAGACCCGTCGTCTGGCTTCCGACGCTGACACGTGCAGGCGGAAAATGCAGGCCGCGGAAACCCTCATCAATGGCCTTGCAGGAGAGAAGCAACGTTGGACCAAGCAAAGCAGAACTTTCAAAGACCAGATCGGAAGGTCTTTTGGCACTCACTCTTCGGTCAAACTGCGATCAGACGCTACGATTTTGCTCATATGTGACTGTACTTATATGAGCTACTAGCAGAGGTACCCGGCGTTGCACGGATGAATATTGTATAGGTCCCATATTTGTCTGTACTAAATACGGTACCCCAGGGCAGGGCCGGATTTAGGGGCAGGCGACCGCCTGGGGCGGGGGGAAGACGCTCCTCGCCTGGAGAGCCATTTGATCTTGAGCCGGCCCTGCCCTGGGTCCGAATTTTGAAACACCACCTAGCCTATGACAATTCCCGGACCAAATGAGGAAGCCATGCAAAGTTTGGTCAGACTGAGATGAAAGGCGTGGCCGTGCATAAAGGACAAACACTCAGAATTATAGGATGGATGAGCATGAGTAACTGGGTTTACGAACGAGTCACGGACTGGTATGAGTCCCATACCAAAGCATTTGATCTCGAGATCTCTTTGACTTTCTTTTGAGCGCTCGCAGAAAACATACCCACTTACTGGCTGACACGGCACGGAGCTTCCCGTACCACCAGATGTCAATCATCGCGTTGAAGCTGATGGAATCCTTCTTGGACTGACACCTTTTTGGAAGACAGCCTATCTTAGAATATCAGAATGCAGATCTTGCTGAGACGACTTACTAATTTTTAGGTGAACTCGACAGTGCTTTCAGGGACAAATTGGCAAAAATTCCTCGTGCCGGAACCGAAACGAAGAGTTTGAACACTATTAGCCATTTTTGTTCCTAAACATACCTCACACCCATTAAAATTTAATAGCAGGCTCAAAATTTTCTCGAAAATGTTCCTACTCTCCAACAGAAGAGTGGCACCAGCAATCACTATTTGCTTTCTGTGAATTCCATCATACTGTAGTCAATAGCCTAAAAATGCAGTGCGCTACAAAAGAACTTACCTTGCTGATGAGGTGTTCTTAAAACTCGCTACGTTTTCTCACAGCCGTTTAATCACCTGCTATGTGAGCAATCACATATGAGCAAAACCGTTCAAAAGACGTTTGATCTGTCGGGGGGAGAGAAATGGCATTTTTGGGATCTGGTTTCTTCTAGACTCGTTGGAGACGTCCTCCTAGCAACGGGGTTTCTCTCATATTCAGGCCCTTTCAATCAAGAATACAGAGGGAAGCTAATTGAATGTTGGAAGGATGTCCTCCTTAATCGAAGGATTCCCATGTCCGAAGGAATTAACATCACCAACATGCTCGTCGATAACGCTTCAGTAGGTCCATCAACTCTCCCTCTTGTCTTCCTTTACTTACATCGATTCATTCTTTTTTTTTCATAGCTTCACGAGAAGCTTTGAAAAAAAAAGTGTCTGGTCTGCTGCAGAAGAGTTTCAGGTAGAATAACGAGATCGTTCTTCGCTTTAATCGTATGGGAAAGTCGAGCGCTAACATCTTCGTTTCCAGACATGCTCTTCCATTTTTTCAGGTTCAATTTAAGAAAATCTCAGTTTGTGTTGAAGGGCAAAACGAAGTGACTTGAAGCGCGTGCAATGAAAAATATCTCCAATTATTCCAGTCAAAAGGGGACATAAGCTTGACATGCATTTTCTATCCGATTTTCACAAACTTAGTCTCATTGAATGCTGAAATTTGAGAGTTTATTCTGGCCCCAAGGAGAGTTTATCAACGATAATCGCATTTGTTCCAGAGAGGGAATAAGGGCTATTCCTTACGTTAATGTAATAATACTGGCCAATTTGGAAGCGAGACGATGAATCGATGATTCGATAAATGAAGTCGGAAAGTCTTCTGATAACATCAATGGGGTGGAATAATGGGAAATATATGACAAAATAAAAACTGACTATTGGGCTCAGGATTACCCTGAAATGATCGATCCTAGTGATCGGAGTCAGGTCCAAAAGCAATGCGTCGAAGAATGTAAAGTTCGTAACGTTTCGTCATTTTGAACTGAAAAAGATGAGTGAATTATTGCGAATCACATGGTACATAGTTTTAGGGGATCATCTGATGCATAAAAACTAGAGAGGGAAACGGGTGTCCCTGTTTCGGGGATCCTGTTTCCTTCCCATTCCCCGCAGGAGAGAACGGGACGGGAGTGAAACTTTTCAGGAGCAGGAGGGAGCGAGGCGGAAAGTTGTCGGAGTGACAGGATTAGGAGCACATTCTGATATTTATCTGGAGCGATCGGAAAAGTACCTCGTAAAAGCAAAAAAAAAGTAAATGGGACCCATTGACCTTCCGCTTTCTTCCATCCTTTCTATCGCGTAGGTTACCATTACCTACCCCCCTCCTCCTCCTCCTCCTCCGGATCCTGGGAGTTTTTCTCTTTAGAGAGTAATTTGTTTACGGTAGCCTGGCAGTCTCATCAACTTAGAACCTTGTAACGCTTAGTTTTTTCTGCCGGAATTTCCCACAGTTCAGGAATCAAGTGATATCCGTTCTGGAGAGGCAGGAATGAGATTGAGCTAGTTCGGGAGCAGTGGAAGCAGAAAAAAAAATAAGGGGAAAAGATAACGTTAGGACAGGGCCGGATTAAGGGGGGGCAAAGTGGGCAGTTGCCCCGGGCCCCGGGGGGGGGGAAGCCCCAAGAATTCAATTGCCCCGGGCCTCGCAACTTCTTAATCCGGCCCTGAGTTAGGAGCAGGAAGGACAGGAGTACTATAGAAACATTTGGCAGCGACGGTGCGGGAGTCTCAATACCTTGTTTTCCCTCTCAATTTATATTTTAATAATAAAAAAACAGCTATAGACTGGGTAGCTTGTATCACTTTAAAAGAAATTTATGGTCAACTGGACCTCACATATAGATCATGTTCATTTAATGTAATGTTTGATACCTTTGACTGCTGTGTACTATTGGTCTGCGAATGGTCTGATGACTGCTGTCTGGCGCTTATCATCAGTTTATGATTTTTAAGACTTGTACGCTTTTGTAATGTGAACAACCACTTAACCTCTTGTTCCTTTTGGGATGAGAAGCAACTCAAACTTAATATTTATTTTGACAGAAGCATTCGTTTATATGGAATGACCCCGAAGCGCATGAGGCCATGCTTAGAACATGACAATTTTGTGAATTATTGAGATAAAATATTCTAGATCAGGTATTTCTTGCCAGGTACAGTCTTTTTTACTGCATCCGCTTCAAATATGTTCACGTTCACTCTCATGAAGCTCTGACGTAAAGAAATACCTCTGGAAGGAGTGTGAGAAAGTGGTGACAATCACGATCTGTGTCCACATCAATGTAAGTTGTGGATCCACAACATCATGCCAGACGAAACTTTCTTCCTTCTGCATCAGACCGGAAACTTTTTGATTACCTCTCGTATTCTCTGCTACGATTCCACGCGTGATCTCTTGCAGATCTCCGAGTGGAATCTTCAGGGCCTCCCAAACGATGAGCTGAGCATTCAGAATGCTTTGATCGCCACGAAAGCTTCGTGCTATCCCCTTCTTATCGATCCACAAGGTCAGGGAAAGCAGTGGATCAAGAACAGGGAAGCCAAGAATGAGCTTCAAGTGAGTTCTGCTCGTTGTCTCCTTAATGGGTTTCCATTAACGCACTCGAGGTGTGTTTCTCGTTGGTCCAGATCACGTCACTGAACCACAAGTACTTCAGAACACATTTGGAGGACTCGCTTTCGTTAGGGAGACCCTTGCTCATAGAGGACATCAACGAGGAGCTGGACCCCATTCTCGATAACCTTCTCGAGAAAAACTTCATCAAGTCGGGCACCATTGACAAGGTAAAAAAATCCGTCAAGTAATTTGTTTTAGGGATCAAATCCTTTGATATCAGTGACCTGTTATACTGATGATGAGATGCATGGATCTGGTCGCGCGTAGGTGCTGATTGGAGACAAGGAGTTTGACATCATGCCCGGTTTCGTGCTTTACATTACGACAAAGCTCCCGAACCCAGCCTACACCCCTGAGATCAGTGCAAAAACGTCCATCATCGATTTCACGGTTACATTGAAGGGCTTGGAGGATCAGCTGCTGGGTGAATGCTCCCCTCTCATCATCTTGCATGAATTCATTCCTAAGGTTTCGAGGTAATTGAAATGGTTCTCTCTGTTTTTTCAGGAAGGGTGATTCTGACGGAAAAGAGCGAGTTGGAGGCTGAGAGGGTCCATCTCATCGAGGATGTTATGGAGAATAAAAAGGCCATCAAAACACTGGAAGACAATCTTCTCTATAGACTCACATCCACTCAGGTGAAAAATTAAAATCCGAGATTTTAGATTCCGCTACAGAATGTGAAAGATCCGCTCAATTGCTTTACGCACTCCTGAAGGTCTCACAGGTCTTGAGAAGATATACGGAATTCAAAGGAACTGCGTCGGAGAATCGATGCACGAATGAGAGTTTTCGGGGAAAGAGGAACGTATTCCATGTCAGGGAATTTCGACGACTCAAATGGTCTCGCGATAGCCACATTAAGTGAGATCGGAAGGGAGTTCCTCATGGTAAAAGACTTGTCGGGGGTAGAGATAGTTAATTAGGTTTTAGGAGTGACACGAAGAAGGATGAATCGAAGCCAATAGAGTGAGAGAGAGGAGACGGATGGATGCGGGAGAACGAAGTCCTCTCTCACGACTCTAGCCTCGAGAGCTTTAAGCTATGCAATAAAGGTGACATGCTCTCCTACGGCCGTGCGGGAGTCTCCGTTTTGGCATGTCTGTTCGGAGAGGCGTGTGATTAAAGTGGAAACTCATCTGGTTAGGTGTCCCTTAACAACAAAAAACTAACCCAGGCAGGGACAGCGCTTGAGCTTCCTTCCTCTTATCTCCTCTTTGCAGAGACTAGGGAGGACCCCTTATTTCCTGAAAACTTCAATTACCCCCAATTCTTCCCTTTTTTCCTTCTCATCCATGCCTTCCCGAGGGGAGAATAATTGCCGTGGCCTCGTGGACCGAATTTCACGATCTCTCTCAAGTTAGAACCTCACTACTTCCTTCTGTGAGGAGCGTAGACGGAGCGGAAATGGGAAAGACAGATAAGGAGCAAAGACTTGTCTGTCCTGAGTTCCTCAGGGCTATATAAACGGTACCCTTAAACAGGAAAATATAGCGTCGTTAATGATATCTTAAATTCATTGTGATTAAAAAATGCAGCTCTAAGGTAGGCCTGGCAGTCTTCCAAGAAAGTGAGAGTGCTGAATGGTATCTCTGCCATACAGTCATCCTCTTCACAACAATGCAAGATGCCCCTAAAGTCGCGATAGATATATTCAATGGGTAGCGTTGGTTTTCTAATCCAAAACCCGTGTCTCCATAAAAAAAAGAGGGACCAAATAATTGTTGCGATGGCCTTTTACGAGGCATTCAAGGGGAACCCTTTCTCTCCTGTAACATATATGACAAAACATTGCAAGTTAAAATCATCACAATAAAATCTTGCTTCAATAGCCATAACTTTAATATAAACTACTCTAAACAACTTGAATCTGTGTAATCGCCATGTAATTTTCCCCCTTTGTTTCCGATGTATCACTTTCATATTCCTACACACAAGGCAATCGCAGGCACCTTAAGAAAAAGCTGGTTGCATATTTCTAATAAATGGATTTGCATGTTGCAAATCAGCATGTCAGTGAGCTTCCCCTTAGATCTTATGGACGTTCCAATCTCGAGGGTAGGTAATGTGAAGGCCTCCGTGAGGTATCGTGAACGTAACATGAAGTTACCTTATTAGTATGCTCATCAAAGTTTGGGGGGACCCTCGTACCTGTACCTGCCAGGACGAGGGAAGTACAGGGAAAATGTCTGCCTGGTTAACGTGTACCCTTCGAGCTGAAACGATAAACATTCTTTCCTTTATGATTCTGCAGAATAGGCGCGTCTATCTTATTCGATATTGCGAGATTGCCATTTCCACGTGCTTAGCCTGAATTTTGTTGGTGGATTCCCTTAATCATATGTTCTCCTCACGTACGTAATCTGCCTGGCGATTCTTCTTGATTTGACTTTATTTTCCGAGGACAATACCCTGGAACGGCTGGTATCATTCTGGTTGTCGGCATCTGCTAGCCTCTCATTTTTCTTGGTGACCATTATTCCCCTGCCCCGTGAATCCCTTAGGAAAGAAGCCCCGAGCTGCAGAGACATTGAGAAAGGTCTCCATCTCGAGCATCCAAGAAGGGTGCCGGGCTTCACATCCCATATCCATTTGCTCTTACAAGCTCTTCTAGACGAGATCCACTTTTTTAGTCCTCCATCTCGCACAATAATCTTCGGGTTCAGAGCTATCTCTACTGGCATCCTTTCTCATTTCTGGCGATAACTGGAGCATTATTCGGCATGACCACGATCTAAGAGTCTCCCCGTAAACATGTCTTGGGAGCAATTCAAGTTTCTAACCCAGTTTTACCTTCCCGTATTTCTGCACCATAATTCGCGAAGGAGTGTGAACTCAAGTGTGAATAATGGAAACTGTCAAGGGGAATAATTAATATTTAAAATTATTTTTGAAGGGAAACTAAAATGAGGTCCTGCCTCAAGCCAAGGATCAGTTGTAGGGTAAGGGCGAGTTCATACTCGTGCTGTACAGCATGCTGGATGCTGCAACTGCATACTGTCCAATGCAACATGCCCATGTTGGATTGGATTTTGCCATTACTGTACATGCTGTACAGCACGAGTATGAACTCGGCCTTAGGCTTACTCACTCCGTAGCTTCCTTCTTCCTGGACAATATTGGAAGCTTCTCAAGTAGCATATCCTCTCATCTCATACATCTCAAGGCTAAAGACCGGGTCTATTCAATAACGAGTCAGTTTCGAAGGCATCTTATTCCTGTCCACATCGATATGGGCCTTGACGTTGTGTGGGCGATATGTAGACGATATCGAAAATTCAGTAGGATGTTGCGGAAGTTCATGTCATGTTCTATGGCTTAAACGCTTATGGTCAAAAATGCTATTAACCAGCTTTGTTTCTTTGCATTTTTTTACGAATAGATCGTAATCGTGGTAGTAAAATCGGACGGCTGGCAGCCTTTCTCTGGAAGTGTTTTTTTTTTTGGGAAAGAAACGGCTGCTTTGAAGATTATCGCTCACTTTCTTGTTACCGTATTCCTTGATTAGACATCCCTGGTAGATGACGAAGACCTCATTAGTGTCTTACAAGACACAAAAGCCACAGCCCAAGAAGTGTCGCAGAAACTTCAAGTGGCCGCAGAGACGGAGGCGAAAATCAACTTAGTGAGGGAAGAATTCCGGCCAGTGGCCACTCGAGGGAGCATCCTCTACTTCCTCATCGTAGAGATGAGCTCTGTCAACATCATGTATCAAACTTCTCTCCGACAATTCCTCATGCTGTTCGAGCTCAGCATGGCCAAGTATTCTATTCTCTTCTGTTTTTTTTTTTCTCATGCGATTCTGTGTCCATTTCAACTGTGCTCAATCTTTCGAAAGATCTGAGAAAAGCAGCAGCACCATCGAAAGGATCAAAAACATTATCAACTTCCTCACCTATTCCGTGTGGAAGTACGCATCTCGGGGCTATTATGAGAAGCACAAATTCTTATTCACTCTTCTCATGGCCATTAAGATTGACTTAGAACGAGGGAAAGTGAGCCATGAAGAATTCATGACCCTCATCAAAGGTAATGTTGCGTCAGAAACTGTCAAGTTTTCTTATTGTTCCATACTTCCACTCATAGAGCTGTCTTTACTCGTCTGTCCCATTTCGTGAAGGTGGAGCCTCTCTGGACATGAAAGCTGTCCCACAGAAGCCTTTTAAATGGATTCTCGACATGTGCTGGCTCAACTTGGTTCAACTCTGCAAACTCCCTCAATTCTGCAATATTTTATATCAGGTGTGCGAAGAAACATGAGCCTGTAACTGGCCTTTCAGTCTTCTCGTTGCAGTCGACGGTTCACACGAGAAATGTACTGTGATTGTACTCGAGGTGAGCGATCACGAGAAAGAGTGGAGGGCATGGTTCGAAGCGGAGACCCCGGAACAAGAGGAACTCCCTAGTGGATACGGTAATTCCCTCGACGTCTTTCGGACTCTTCTCCTCATTCGCTCTTGGTGTCCCGACCGAACTCTTTCCCAGGCCAAAAAATACATAGCAGGTAAGCACGACCGTGTTCTTCAGGAATGATGAGGCCATTTGCGAATCAACTTTCCCAGTCTATTTTCCATTTTTACTTCCCTCACTCTTTCTCTTTCTTTAGAATCATTGGGTGAGAAGTTCAATGAACCTCCAATCTTGGATTTGGAGATGATGTGGGGTGAAAGCGACCCTCACACGCCTCTAATTTGTTTCTTGGCTATGGGCGCTGACCCTTCTTCCCAAATCGAGAACCTGGCCAAGGGCAGGGACATACGTGAGTTCATTTTCCACCCCTAATTTGGCTCTAGGGGAGGATTAAATTATCGCCTCTATTAAGACGTGGTGAGAATTTCCCTGCAGCGATGCGCAGTATATCGATGGGCCAAGGCCAAGAAATTCATGGCAGGAGACTCTTGCATGAAAGCATGAGTCAAGGAGGCTGGCTTCTCCTGCAGAATTGCCATTTGTCCCTTGCCTTCTGCAATGAAGTCATGGATGCCGTCCTGGAAACATCCAACATCCATAAGGGCTTCCGACTCTGGATCACGACCGAAGTGAATTCCAATTTCCCCATTGGACTTCTTCAGGTATGAATCAAGACTCACTGTTTGGTGAAGTAGAATTGAAGTTGTTGCTCACGTATGAGTCTAATTGGCCAGATGAGCATTAAATTCACGAACGAGCCACCCCAGGGGATAAAGGCCAGTTTGAAGAGAACATATGCTGGGATCTCTCAAGATCTTCTGGACTACAGCAATGCACCACAGTGGCAGCCTCTTCTGTATGGTGTCGCCTTCCTTCACACGGTCGTCCTCGTGAGTCTTCTCGAAATCAGTCCATATTGAATATCAAAATCGTCAGGTTCCAAGATCTTCTCTTGGTGAATGTTTGAGCTCTGATGATAGGAGAGTTTCATTTTCCAGGAAAGGAGAAAATACGGTTCCCTCGGCTGGAACATTCCCTATGATTTCAATCAGGCTGACTTCACAGCCTCTGTTCAATTCGTCCAGAACCATCTGGACGACATGGACCCGAAAAGAGTGAGATTTATTGTCTTCTTTTCTCTCATTATTTGACGATTCCTCAAGCCCCCCCCCCCCTCTCTCTGACGAGGATGCAGGGCAGTTTTTAGACTTTTGAGGCTCTTAGCTGCACTAATGGATTGACCAAGGCTAGTGATTACGAATCTATGGTAGGCTTGCCTAAAACTGCATGCTATTCCGCTGGCACGCAAAAAGATAATTAAAAGCAAAACTAAATTTGGGGTGGACAGGAAAAGAATCCCAACTTCCTCCCAGCACTCAAGACCCTGGTAATGCAGATCGCTTTTGTTTCTTGGCACGTGACACCAAAAAGGGATTACTAGCGCTGGCCTAGGCGGACTGGGAGATTTTTTCTTGCCCAGGTAAAACTGGCCAGGAAAGCGGCAGAGGTCAAAGGACATTGTCTCGACTCCAGTCCTTTTGAGAGCCTCACTCAGCATGCGCTTGAAGTCTCATCAAGCAGCAGGAATAATTAATGTTGTCAGATTTTTTACATTTAAAATGGGGATGTCATAGAGTTAATACGTCTCCATCACCACAAGTTTCTTTCTCCGAATTCAACGCACAAAGATATCCTCGCAGCAGGAGGCTTAAGTGAGGACATGGACTCGCCACAGACTGCCGTCAATGTACCGCGTATCTAACTGACAACAATGGCTATACCGCTTCTTGCCTTCCCCAGAGATAAATTATTGGATGAGTACAGGTCCTCTCACTCTTCCGATTGGATGAGTAAATGCATGCGGGCTCAGAGAACTGTCTCGAGTCTTAAGTCGACTCGAACCAACGAAACGACCGCGATTGAGACTTGCGTCTAGGGGCGAATTGATCAAGCAAGATAGGACGAAATTCTGTCTATCGGCTTTTATGTTCATCCCTGCACTTCGGAAAAACACTCCATATTTTGGTTTTATAAGATAATATCGAGCTGATGCATCAGTAAGCATCCCAATTAATAGACGTCGATCAAACGCCTGAAGAAGCTGGTAAAATTGTTTTCGGAAATTTCATCTCAGCATGGCGTCGCTGGTAAGCACTTAACAATGGCCAATTGGGAAGGGGCTTGAGGGAAGAAGGAAAGAAAACTGTCGTTATCAGTGACGCCCCTCCTTTTTCCCTCGTTTCCTCGGGCGTTCCGAGGCAAGTTTTCTCTGCATTACCTTATCCTATGGCCTTGATAGCCTTTGGGCTATCGCTTTGAACGGTTAGTACGACGACCCCTTTGACCCAGATCCCTTTGAGTCTGAATTTTAGGCGAGTTTTTTTTCGTGAATATTTATACCTATGCCCTTGAAATTCTAATCGATTTCATGACACCCTTACGAGTTTGTGCACAACGTCATCAAGATCGCTCAACTCCTTGGTGTTGCTTTTTTTGGCGTTGGGTATATTATGCAAGCGTCTTTCGACAATAGGCTGGGGAAGTTGTGGCATCCCACAGTGATTGATACAAGCAAGAGTTTCATTTGTCTCGAAGGTTTATTTGATCGATAAGGCCAAGGTATTTGCAGAACCCGTTGCGATCAATGAATCTTTTTTCTTTCTTTCTTTTTTTTCAAGATCGCTCTTTCTTCCTTCTCTCCCTCCTGATATCATTCATTGCCGTGTTTCTCCCCTCTGGTAACCTGTGCCTCATATCCTGTTCTTGAATAGATGAATGAATGAATGGATGACTGACTGCGTAGATGAATATGTGCAATGAATGATAATGGAATTCCCCTCTCTACTTGCCGCGGCAGACAGCATACTCAAATTCTCCCCGTTTCCCTTACTTGACTAAATTATTGCAGGGTGTTTCTTGGAACACAATATGCTATATGCTGGGCGAAGTCCAGTATGGCGGTCGAGTTACAGACGATTTCGATCATCACCTCCTCAAAGTGTTCGCCGAGGAATGGTTCACGGAGAAGCTCTTCGCTCCGGACTTCAATTTCTATCCTGGTTACACCATCCCTCGATGCAAGACTCCGATGGGATACCTGGAATGCATATCCAGCCTTCCTTCCTATGATTCTCCAGAAGTATTTGGACTCCATTCGAACGCGGATATCACGTACGGTATCTCAGCAGCATAGCATGTTCCGCCTTCCAGATCAGGTCGCTTCACATACCGGATTCGTTTGGTGCTATTTCAATTTCCTTTCCTTTTCCCCACCAGGTATCAGATCAATACTGCAAAAAGCATTCTGGATATGATCTTAAACATCCAGCCGAAAGAAGGAAGCAGTCTGGGAGGAGAAACTCGAGAAGCCGTCGTCTATCGCTTGGCTGATGATATGCTCTCTAAGCTCCCTCAGGAATATGTTTCTTTTGAAGTATGGACCTCTTTCGACCTTTATGGCACTCATTGCTCTGAAATCTGGGATATCATGAAGATTCATGAAATTCTATCCTTGCTAGTTCCATATCGCTGCTCTTTCTGATGAGTACCATTATGAGTATGATACAGTTGGATCCCACGCCGTCTTTCTCCATTTCTCATCGACCCGCTTTTGCGTTTCCAAGTCTGATTTTCTCAATTTTCCATGATATTACCTTGGTTTTGTGAGCATATTACAAAATAATGCTCAACTGGTTCTTTCCAGAAAGCCTTTTATTACAAAAATGTCATTTAGATAGAATATATAGTGGCTTCCAAACCGTTGCGCGATGAAATTTAGGTGCTCCCTTGCATGAATGGGAAGTACGAGGCTTCTTTAGTGGAAACACAAGTGACGTCGCAACCCCGAAATGCTTTGGATTATTTCCTTCCCATTTATTTCGTGGGTTATTGCGTAATTGAGGTTAATGGTTATTGCGGAGAGCCTGAAATACTGAAGTGTCAAGATAAAACATCAGAAGAACGAGCAAGGGTTGACTTTCATGATGCACATCTTAGCACTTACGTAACTAAGGGCACCACAAAAAAAAACTTGGAAAAGGATGCGAAAGAATATTATGAGTGGGTTTTTCGCAAATGCAAACCCCTCGGAAGTTATCAGATGCCTTTTTTGGGGGGATGTGATTTCAGGTGAAAGAAGCGATTCAAAGGATGGGCGGGCTGCTCCCGATGAACATCTTCCTTCGTCAAGAGGTGGATAGAATGAAACGTGTCGTCCAGGTCGTGAGAGTGACATTGACGGACCTGAAGCTGGCTATCGATGGAACGATCATAATGAACCAGTTGTTGAGGGAGAGTCTGGATGCCATGTATGACGCTCGAGTCCCCGAAGCGTGGAAGAAGGTCAGCAGGCCAATGACGAGCGACTTATCAGCCCAGTTTCTTCTGTTTTCCTTCCCTCCGCCTAAATTTATTATATACGCCGCGATCTGGGTAGCTTGGTCGTGGGAGGGAGAGGGAAAGACGCCAGCTTCTGTTTTCCTTCCTCATCCATCGATAATAATACTCTCGGACAGATTTCCTGGGAATCGGCCACATTGGGTTTCTGGTTCACTGAACTCATCGAGAGAGACGTCCAATTCCGACGCTGGTGTTTCCAAGGGCGGCCTCATTGTTTCTGGATGACAGGGATGTTCAATCCTCAGGGCTTCCTCACTGCCATGAGACAGGTACAATAGCTCCTCATTACTAATGACTCACGATGACAAATTCACTCTCTCTCTCCCTCACGTTTTCCATCACTGTTCCCTCACGTTCATGGATAAGGAGGTGACGCGAGCCCACAAAGGCTGGGCTCTGGACAGCGTCGTTCTTCAGAACTTGGTGACGAAGTTCAACAAGGAGGATATCACAGAATCTCCACCCGAAGGAGTGTATGTCTACGGTCTTTTCCTCGAGGGAGCAACCTGGGACAAGAAGAAAAGTAAACTCGCGGAAAGCAGGCCGAAAGTGAGATACAGTCATTTCCCTGTTTCTCCCTTCCCCTATATGGGAATGGGAAGTTTTTTTAAGCTCCATAATAAAATAAAAATAAAAATAAAAACCTACGAATACATTTTTGCAGGTGCTGTACGAGCCCCTGCCCGTGCTTTACATCTATGCTATCAACTCGACGGCAGGGAAAGACCCTCGTCTTTACGAGTGCCCTATTTATCGAAAGCCACAACGGACGGATCGGACTTACATCGGCTCGATTGACTTTGAGACCGAACAGAAGTCCAGTCATTGGACTCTCCGTGGAGTTGCTCTCCTATGCGATATAAAATAACTCTGGCTTTTGTCCACTGAAGAAGACTAATCAGCTTCATGTGATTACGGATTTCTGCTAGCGGTTCTGTGGGCCTTTCTGTTTGCTTTTGATGGCAAGGAAACAGAGAGAGAGAGAGAGAGAGAGAGAGAGATAGAGAGAGAGAGAGAATCGATCCATCCTGTTACGTGTACCTCTCTCTCTCTTCACTGGGATTATGCGAGATTTCTCATTAATAGCTGAGGATCCAACCCCTCCCTCTTTCCCACCTTTGTCTTTTCTTTTTTTCAAATAAAAGCATTCTCTATGCAGTCCTTTGTGCTTGCTTGCATTCTTATGTGTTGCATGCCGGGACTCCGCATCATCATCTTCATGCTCTCTTGTCTCCCTGCAGTTACATAACTTACTCTAGATTCCTCGTTGAAGATTTTAAACATCCGCCGGATCTCCTGGTTTGAAAGGCATGAAAAGCACAGAAGTCAGGATTGAGAGAACGTCCGTACTGGTAGTGCATTTCCGAAGATTGTTCGCTGTCGTCCCTTGAAATCACATCCTACAAACACGAATTCCATTGATTGCAATGGGGAAGAACTCATCGATGACAATGTTATTATTTTTTTATTTTCTCGCGAGTTCGGTCTGGATTAATACAGAACGGGAACGGCAAAATGAATTGTCAGCCTGTATTTCCAGAGTCGAAGGAAAATTCTTCTACTAGCGAAACAGGTGAAAAGGGAGTCAAATGTCAAGGTAGGGACTAGGAAGAGGAAAAAGGAATCAGGGATATTCCAACATGAGTTGCTAGTCAGATATTCTGCATTCCTTCCTGCCAAAGACTTTGGCGCTAGGAGTGGGGGAACTGAGGCCAGGGAACGAGAGGCGTGAAAAAAATCATGTTTCCGAATATCTATCCTAAGAGAAAGCGAGTGAAGGGGAAAGAGAGAGGGAGTGAGAGAGGCTTCCTCCATGCGCAAGATTAGAATGAATCCGTGTTGGCGGGTAGTCGGGAGGATGAAACCGGGGACGCTGGAAGCCAGTCACACTCGTTCAGTCCAGCTGCCCACGTGCCCCTAGTGGCTTCTCTTTCTCATTCCTGTGAGTCAATCCATTTGCTCTTCCTCCTACAGTTCCTGTCTCCTCTAGAATCTTTGCGCTTCCTTGCGCCACTGGCAAGCCTTGCCAGAATCATCTCACAGGGTTTACTCAGTGTTTACTTTTATCCACGCTTGCCTGCGAAGTGATAGACAGCCGTGGCAACTTCCTCCTTTAACATTCCATCAATCATGCGCTACTGTTTCGTCCAATTATCTTTCCTCAATATCCTCCCGGTTGTATGATAGCAGTGGCATACAGCGGAAGGCTGTTGTGACGTTCCTTCTTGCTTTTACCTCAATGTCTCCATTAATTCTGCGATAAGAGCTTCAGTGTTTTTTCTATTGAGTTTAAGATTTTTTCCTTTTGACTCCAACACGTTCCAGGCCGGCTGAGAGCCTTCTAAGCTTCACCTTCATGCACCACTGTAATTTAAAAAAATCTATTTACAAAGGTTTTTTTGCAAAAAAGATGAATAGCATTAAGGAAAATAATCTGGCGCGCGGTACCTCAAAGGATAAAGAGGAGAAAATGTGATGGGAAAGAAAGAAATTGTGAGGATTCTCCAAAATAAAGAGGGGAATAGAATATTGAGGAGTAAGCGAATTCGACTTAGAACCAATAAGAATACTTAGGTACTTTCGAAAATGTTAGGAAGTTCAGTTACGAGTTACCCAGAAAACGACTTAAGCTTAACTGCTAAACTGATTGCTTTGCACTGCCCTTATAAAACGTCCACCTCCTATGTGGATTTGGAACCAGGTAGATGCCCCTAAGCTGTATTTCCACCTGTTGGAACGATGTCCACCCGGGGGAAAATCCACCGGAAGGGAAACTCCACCTGGCTCGAAATACATGTGCGCGTTACTCACCCATCACTATCGGACTCAACATATAAAATGCTGAATTCTCTTCAGCATTTTCAGTGAAATATTGCGACGATTTTACTCCCTTTTGCCATGTATATATATCACATGATCGAGGCTTTGCAGTGATGGATTGGTCATGTTGCCATCACGATGACGTATCGAGTAACCTGCAATTAATCTCTCAGGGAGCCAACGTAGGCGATGGTTCAGCTACGAAGAACCGCTCATAATAGTTCGTTTGGAAGAAAAAATTTTGACCACAATATGCAGATCTGTCAGACCAAAAGCAGAAAAACTCATCCAGAATCTGTGACGAAATTGGCGTGCAGACCTTTCTCGGAGGGGTGTTCGCCTACCCACCTGAGGGAGGTACCACCGTCCAAATCCGAAGACGAAAGTCTTCTTTTCTTAAAAAGATATCCGTGCCAAATCAGATCAGTGAGAGTAATCGACTAAAGAGGAGGTAGCAGTAGACTGATGGTTGGAACGTAAAAGAGAGTCAGATATGTTTCAGCTGACAGTGATGTTCATGGTTCTGGTTGTGCGAAATATTCACACAAAAGCACAGCATGGAAAGGCACGAGGGGGCCTTCTAGGCAAAGAATCGCAGTGCAATACGGTCCCCTCCCATACAACTTCTCACCCGTCAGTCCTTGTTTACGTTTCACCCGAAACTGAGCAGTATTTATGGAGAGGCCCGACTAGTCTCCATCGGACTATTGATGAGCACGAGCACATTCGTTTTGTCTACCCTCCTTACTCCTTAGTAAACTGTGCACAAATTAAGGAAATTGATTCAGTGAAACGTCACCTCAGAAGCAGTCGGGAAGTCCAGAGCTTTTCGAAGCGTTTTGCATGGAGACACTGCTCGCTATCCCCCTGACAAAGCATTTTCGACGGAAACACCTCCCCCTTAGCTACGTCCCAGCCCACGTCAAAGTTACTGCATGGAGCTCAAACAAGACACAGAGCTTTTACGAGTGTTGATACCTAGGTGGTACCCAGACATCATGTGATCTTACGCCCCGCTCAAACTTTAGAGTCCCTTGCAAAACGTCCACCTCCCATGTGGATTTGGAACCAGGTGGATGTGTCCCTAGGCGTATATCCGCCTGTTGGCGCGATGTCCACCCGGGGGAATATCCACCCGGGAAGGAAAAGCCACCCGCTCGAAATACATGTGCGCGAATGGGGATGTGGATTTCCACCGGGTGGGACGTCCACCTGGTTCCAAATCCACCTCATATCCACCTGGTTGAACAACCAGGTGGATACAGGTGGATATTTTGTAAGGGCGTCTGCACCCTACTGCATGACATCATATAAAAAAGATACCATATTGAGATCAAATATCTTATTTGTGTACGTAATGAATACCAAGGGCTTCCATCCGAATCAGTCGGTTTTCACAGAAAAACTCTCCAGGAGTTATTTTGCACTGCAAGTTTATTCTGCAAAGATAGGCTCTCTCCTAGGCGGCACGGTAGAGCCCTCGTCAGTGCAGATTGCTCCTGAGTGTTGTCAACACTCTGCAAAGAGAGATTCGGCGGGACCTATAATGTGGTAAAAGCTTTGATGAGGGTCTGAAGGACTTTACTTGTAGCTCGGACAGCCGGGAGCGGGAATCATGTGCAGGTCTCCGTTTAACAATAGATAGGGGTCCTTAATGTCCAGACGGCATTGATCGTCCGAGGCGTTTTCATGCTGGGTAGACTGCAAGAATATCCTCTGTGTTACGCAATCACTGTATTCGTGGATTATCCAAGATAGTGGCTACCACCTACCGGAGTGGACAGGGTTGATTGTGATCTTTCGTAGGACGTTGAGAACCCGTCTTGCTGACTCACCAACCCAATATGGAACTCGAATTCAGCAAGTCACGATCAGAGTATATAATTAACAGGTTATTATAGATTTTAGACCGTGATTGAACTTATTTCCATCCATTTGCTTTATAAAAAACATTGTATCATATAAAACCCTATAATTTTCTCGTATGCGTAGCATTTTATTTGTTAATATTAATTTAATTCGTTCCTCGGTTTTCACATTCTCGCAAAATGAATCAGGTTTACATTTCTCCCATATTCGAAAACTGTATCTGTCAACTGACAACAAAAGAAAAAAATAGTTATACTTGACTCAGTCACCCTACGTCATTCTACGTAGCTGCAGCCAAGTCCCTATAAAAAAAATAGCATCGCCCCAGGGGGGAGGAAGAGATCAAAGGGGACCACACATGGGTAGTCGCCATACAAATAAGAGAGAAAAGAGATTCAGTCACGTTCCCCTCCAGCCGTTTATGTCCGAAGTGGAGCTGGTTTCTCACAAAGTCCAGCTTCGAACTTAAAAAAAAAATTTTCTGTATACGTAGAGAGGAGGCTGACAGGAGACAACTGACTTAGAACGAGGTATGTATGCAAGATCTTCCAGCTTGTGTGACTCTCTCCCTGTGTTTTAACCTGACAGGAGACATAGGCCTACCGTTGCTGTAATAAATATTAGGGCTGCGATTCCATCGAAAACTTTAATCCGATCACTCGTGGGCGGCGTGGTCGATTGAACGATCCATGATCCCCTCAGAATCTGAAACGGAAACAGAAAATTCTAAAGGAAGTGAAGGGAGACGTCACCTTGCTCATCCGCAGAATGACGAAGCTGTCATCGTGTCGTTCCTCGTGCAATGGCATGATGGATGCATTTTTCGGCAGGCCATATTACCTTCTCTTCCCCAAATGATCTTCAGTTTCGGATATTTTGGATCCATCAACCTTTCTGGGCAGGATGCATTAGAGACGAGATATGATGATCAATTTTAATATCGTCTTTGCTCTTAACAGACGGAGAAATAAACATTTTCACACCTGGGGTACATAACTTCTTCACAGAGTTTAAGGCGCCTGGAGAGAGAGCATCCTGTCGGTACGAACGCTTTATGATAGACATTTTTGGCGCACATCATGCAGCCTGTCGCCGTAACCTATGAAACTCATCAGGGGCAAAAGGAGCCCATCCCATCACGCCGTGCAGTCTTCCGACCTACTTTATCGCGCAAAAGCCGAAGTGGGGAGAACTCCGCTATAAAGAGGCATCGGGCATATCCCATCGCAAGTGCTTCTGTCTCCCATTCGTGGCTCTTCGCCCGTGAGCATTTTGTCTTCCGTGGACCTGGAGATTTGTCACTGGGATTTCCTCCGCGTTGTCTTTTAACGAGGTCGTTCATTCATCGTTCCTCAAGTTCCTAACAAGCGATCTAACGACTTCATAATTTTTAGAGGGTGAGGGGGGGGGGGGGGGGGTTTTTGT
>CAJPEV010000626.1:0-32364 GCA_905338385.1 Darwinula stevensoni | reverse complement strand
GGGGGGGGGGGGGGGGGGGGGGGGGGGGGGGGGGGGGTTTATTAGTAGTAGCGATGCACTGATGGCCGTTCTACGGCCAGCAATTTTTTTAGAGTCAAAAGTCTCACCACCTACGGCCATTTTCGGGTTCTCTACCATACTGAGGTCGTTTGATAAGAGCTGTATTGGCTCCATTCTTCATGGTCGTGACGCCATTCCGATAACTAGAACGGCCGCCGGCCTATTCAACAGGTAAAATTGTGTTAACAAAGATGGTGGCGACCAGTGGAGGGATGCGAGACTGAGCTGGTCTTTCTAAATGGAAAGTTACTGGATGCTACTGGATTTTCGATTTAAGTAGAAATTTCGGTGGGTGGAATTGACCCATGTGATAGTCACTCCAGTTCGTGAATGGACTGCGTGACGTGTGACATCGCTGTCAAGCGTGTGACTCATTCTCATGTCGGAAACGACTGGAGCAGTTTTTGCGTTCCCCGAGATAGATCAGATCGTGAAGAGGTGATGCCAAAGTCAGCCCCTTGCTCTCTGACTGAAATGCCTGCAGCTTTATCTCCAAATTAAGTGCCGACAGTTTCCGTAATATGTAGGTAGTCCGTGATATATAGGAGGCGTGAACGCCTCACTTTCACTTACATATAGCCGGTGTTTAATGAAATCGACAGCCCTGATTTGGCGGCAAGACTGACGTCATAGTTCTGAAAAAAAAAATAAATAAATCTGAGAGGTTGCTTCATCCTTGATAGCGTTTTTATTGTTGGATTTGTCGGATTCACAAGATAACCCGTCAGTATTAACGTTTGGCTTCTTTATCCAAAGCCATGAAGGAAATCAAGCAGGAAATTGGAAACGTCCCACGAGTGAGAGGCTTCCTCCTAAAATAGATGAACCAATTGACCCCCTTCCTAAAAGCCTGGCTTGCAAATGAACTGGGATTGAATTTTCCGAATTGGGAACCCGTTGATAGGTTGCAAGAGGCATTATGATGGAAATGGCGAGAACTGGGGAGAAGCGAGAAGCCTTTCCCCGTCTCCGTTTTCCTTGTCTCAGCGGGTGAGGGGCATTTTCCACTCTGCAATCTGGATGAGCGGGGCTGGATGAAAAGCTTAAATGCAGATTTCGGGGGAAGATGCTTCATTAATCGGGGGCCTAGGAGATTCTTCAAGGAGGAAGTTGGGAAGGGGCCAATCCTAAGCTCTGGTAACAGGGCGTTCTTTCAGGCTGCCGTGTTTTCGTCCCTCTTTAAGAGAACACATGGTGACCGCACACTCGTTTTGCTTTGTCTACTGGGATGAATAGAGACGCTGATGCGAATGCGTCATTGTCGGCAGACAGACACAGGATCGTAACATATCGTGCGTAAATCTGGTTTTCTAGCTTCATTTCCCTGAAAGTGTCGGTGGAAGTCAATGCAAGAGGCGATCAAAGACTCGGAGCTTCGAGAACTCTTCGAGAAATATTCCTGCTATGTGGGCAGGATCTTGCTTGGATCTCAGATTCTTTGCGGCTTCATCACTGCCATCGTCGCATTAGCCTTCACCGTCTCCCAATACCATGTAAGTCTTCATTTCATTGCCCGTCACATCTGTGTTTCGTGCCTGGATGCGCAGCTTTCATTGCATTCATCTCGGCCTTAAGCGGATAACCCTTTTTGGTTCCGTGGGAGTTTCTTATCCATATTCATGTTATCGCTTGAGTAGGATCTCGCGGTCGGGAGATTGGTGTACATCAGCCTCCTGGCAGGGGCATTTGGAGCCCTACTCATCTCCATCACGTGTTTCGCGGATTCCTCCTTCTCCTGGCTGGCACCGTACATCTCCTGGGTCACGTGGTTCCTCTGCCTGACCTCCGTTCACCTGCTCTACGCGTTGTTTTCACCTGCAGAGCCACTGAATTCCGTGGTCTATGTCTTCGCTCTCCTTCTTGCCACGTCCGTGTCTCACAGCCTGGAATGCTTGGCTGCCAGCGTCATGACCATCCTCACTGCCCTGTCTTTTCTCTTGCCTGTGATACTTTCACCTGTCTGCCAACCCCTACGCCCTTTTCAGGTGAGGAAACTGAATCTCTCACCCTTTTAAACTACCCTAGAGGGATTTACACAATTAAGCAGGTATTAGAGAGATATCCACTGAAATCAGAAGCATCTTGGGTGAGGAGAAAAAAATGCAAAAAGCCTATTTTTGTCATTCAAGTGAGAGATTCATAGTCTTGCACTAAATGGGGAATTGAGGGATGAGAGGCAAATCTTGGCAAATGTTCACAATTTTTTAATATCCCACATGACGTCAAGTGCAACTCCTCCATTGCCTGAGGTAGTCAGTGTTTGAGTACTATTGTAATTTTCCCTCCCTATAGATGGCAGGAGTGAACTTTTAAGAAGCTCAATAGAACAACAGGAGGACAATACTAAGAAATAAACTTTTTTGAGCTGTTTCATATAATTTACTCTATGTGATCTTGAGAACGCTTGATGCTGAATCACTTCTGCACGGTTTTCGCCAGTTAAGTGGAGCCGTGATCTTTTGCCTCTTCGGGACAGCGGTCAGCCTTTACTTGAGACGCTTATGGGAGAGACAACAGAAATGCATGTCTGAAGACAGTCGCCCCTGCATCGAATCTCGCATCAAAATGGAATGCGAGAAAGAGCAACAGGAAACCTTGCTCCTCAGCGTCATTCCAGCCTACATTGCCGTCGAAGTGAGTGCACCGCAGCTTACAGTCGATGGGGAAACACAGTGGAATCTGCATGCTGAGAACAGGAAATGCCGATCTTGTCAAGGTGAAGCGGAACGTGATGTCGAAAATGAGGGAAGCCACGCAGGAGAGCACGGCTCTCAAACAACAGTTTTACGACATGTACGTCCAGAGGCACAATAATGTCAGGTATGTACGTGGAGAGATATATCGATTTCGAAATGTATCTGTGGATACGAGGAAACGGTGGGTTTTTCTGAAGTTTTTGAGCGGAGAAAGGAATTTTTCGGTTTGAATGCAAGGTGTGGCAAGCAGACCCTCGCCTTTGAATTCGTATATCTCCGCGCTTACTGAAAAATTCATTTGGCCTAAACAAGGCCCCCAACAATTGTTAAAAGAAGTTGGAAATTGGAAAAGGACGGGAGCTCATGCTGAGCGTGAAGTGGCTTCCATTATGTATATCCATGATGTATTGAATATATCCAACCACAGCTCGAAGGCGACTCATTCATTCGACTCAAGAAGGGGGTTCCCATCCATTTTCGATTTCTGACGTCTCCGGATAATCGCAAAAAAAAACCTTGTTTTAACGGAATGAATATTGATGGAAATTTTAGCTTATGTTGCAAACATGTCAACCTATCTGCAGTGCAACTTCGGCAAAAGTTGCTCCAGCAAAAGCGGAAGTATATGGGTTCAAAGTCGGGGTCTTTTCCCCATGCCTTGTATATATTTACCCCCTACGTGTAAACTCCCGTGCGAGTAATTTCGACCCAGGAGGTGGAAATAGTTTCCACTTCCTCCCTCTTCCCATACCTTTATGAGATGGAGCTGGTTTCTCTCTCTCTCTCTCTCCCTCTCTCTCTCCCTCTCTTCCTCTCGGACGGTGGCCAAAAACCCCTCGCCTCCGATCGTCATGGCGACTAAGTTCCCATCAAGGTGCAGTGGAGCAAGGAAATTGACGCATTTCGTTTCCCGTTTCCTTTCATGTCCCTGGCACAATTCAGGATTTCACTGATCGAAGATGGAGGAATGAAAACCCACCCTCTCCCCTTGTTCCCTTGCCCCATATTAGACTGTGCCAGACCCTCCTTTAAAATATTCCCTCTCCTTTTTCCTCTTCCTGGGCGTTCTTCGGAAACCATCTGAAATCGCGTCCGCCAAAGCAGACTTTTATTCTATGGATCGTTTCCATTGCAGCATCCTGTATGCAGACATCGTCAACTTCACGCCATTGTCTGAGAAGCTCTCAGCGGCCAATTTGGTTCATGTGCTCAACGAGCTCTTCGGCATGTTCGACGAGATTGCTCAGGTGGGTCCCTCGCAAGCTTTTCACCTTTCATGGAATATCACGCAATGAGTGATTTTCCATTTTCCAGGACAATCAATGCCTGAGGATTAAGATCTTGGGCGATTGCTACTACTGCGTATCTGGCTTGCCCGTCTCCCGCCCGAATCATGCGTCCAATTGCGTCACCATGGGCCTGAGCATGATCGAAGCCATCAAGTCCGTCGTTCACGGTCGACCTTCCCGGTCCTGAGGAGATTACAATGCGTAATCCATGCTTTTTTTTGCTTGCTTCAGGATGATGCGAGAGGCCACTGGGTCCGACATCGACATGAGGATCGGGATTCATTCCGGGAGTGTTTTGTGTGGGGTAATCGGACTTCGAAAGTGGCAGTTTGACGTCTGGAGCGATGACGTCACACTAGCCAATCACATGGAATCTGGGGGTGTCCCTGGGTGAGACCATTAGGGATACTCTCTCCCTTGTCATGCTAGACGTGCGATTTACATATTGAGTGATATAGCCGCATCACATAAAGTGCACACGGTAGCGATGGAAGGAACGGGACGAAAATGAATAGGCTACGAACAGATAAGATGTACTAAGAGAGGGAGCAAGAACACATCGTATTCCCTTTTGGGATTTCAGGAACGCATCTCGAAATGGGATTAAAATGGCCCAAAGTCGATTAGTTGGAATAAATCCTTCTTGCCTTGGCGGGGTCAATCAATTCAAGTATGAATGGCCATCTTGGGGTTCTAGATTACTTCGTCGGATGCATGCCATGCTATTTGATGACGTCTATTGTCTCACGGAAGCGGGTGCGAACGATGATCTCGTGCCTGCCGTCTTTTCCAGGCGGGTTCACATCACGTATGCGACGCTGATGGAGTTGAATGGGAAGTTCGAGGTGGAGCCGGGGAACGGGAAGTCCAGGGACTCCTATCTGGCCGAACATTCCGTCGAAACCTACCTTATCAAACGACCCAAAGTCCGTGAGACGTGATGAGATGGAGCTCGACTCAAACTTCTTCCTTTCATTCCCTTGATGGATTTCCTCTGCAATTTAGGATTTCTCCGTGTTCGAGTTGAAGGGTCGGAGTAACTTGATCAGGAATAAAAGTATCGAGTGCTGGGGAGTGGACAAGCCTTTTGCCAGCACCAGCGAAGCCCACATCGCTCGAAATGTGGCGAAGTCCGTTAGTATATTCGACCCCTCTTCCTTCCTTTTCGTCAGAATATCTGAATTGTTTCGGTAACTCTTTGAATTTCCTCTCCGGCGACCGACGACAGAGCATGGCCATGATCGAGTCGACCATCATGCCAAGCAAATCCTTCGCGGAATGCGCGTACGGTTACATCCCCAATCAAATCCAAACGAGTCCCAACATCTCGAAATGCAGTGAGTTTTTTTTTCTCCCCCTTTCTGCTTCTCTCCTCTCGTCAGGTCGTTCTGTGGTTCGGACGACTTCTATCCGCTTCTGATGACGTTCAGAAGTCGAGGGCTGGAAGAGGAATACGGCAAGGAAGAGGATCATCACCTGCGACTTTCGAGTGCCATGGCTTTTCTTGCCTTCCTCGTCTGTGCCGTTCTTCACTTCCTTCACCTCACTCCGTGAGTGCTGCCACTTTCACTCTCGTCATGCGTTTGACAACTTGGCATCAATCTCGTCCTGCTTACTTTTACAAGGTCGACTGGGATGTTGGTCGGGACGGGACTTACGGGGATTTTCCTCATGATTTGCTTCGCTTTCGTCTGGTTGAGAAGACCGAAGGAAGACGTCTTATTCCGACGGACCCTCCTTTTGTCTTTCGTCAACCTTGCCATTGTTCTCTATACTGGCATTCCATTATTTTTCCATCACGTGAGCTCTCATTCGGCCACCTTCTCAACCTCAGGCCCAAAATAGAAAAAGAAAATATGTTCATCGGAAAATCCTTGTTTGATCCTTGGCAGGACTCGTGGTCGATGGCGGTATCAACGAAGGATAGCCGTAATTCCACAGATGGAGAATCGGATTCATTCCTCGCTCATTCAGAATCTCCTTGTTTTGAGCTCCCAGTGCGCCTTCTTCCGTCCCTTTTGTTCACGTGTTGACTTTTGACCCCTCTCTTCATAATAGACTACCGCATGCTGTCGTTTAGCTGAGCACGGCGGCGGCATTGGTGAGTATAAGCACGTCGGCCCTCTTCCTTCGATGGCATTTCCTCCTAAAGCTTGTCACAATGCTTCTCGCTATCATCCTCCATTCCGTCTGGCTCCTCGTCTTTCGACCGCGAAGGTAAATGTGTGGACAAGGTAGTTGCAATATCTCTGCCAGTTTTTGTGTTCAATCACTTTTAAACAGTTAATCGAGAGCAATGAAAGCTATGTGAGCTGGGCACCCTGCAAAGAAAGCTTCTACATCTGGCGCGATTGAAAATGTATTTGTTGCCGCTTGGTGAACCGTAGTGAAATAAAGCAAGGCAAGCTACACTTCTCAGAACATGGACTCATTGGGGAAGACCCCTCCAAAGGGTTAACTACCTAATGAGAAGTGAAAGTGAACCGAGCCCTGCATGGGTCGTAAGGTCTCGTTCGCAGGTCACATTGTGACATCATTTTTTCGATTAATTTTCTGGCAACAGTTTGTGTTGTCCTCAGCCATTTCTCTTACAATGCATGCACAATCCACGAGTTCAGTGATTTAAACAGAGTGATTGGAAGAGACAGTCCTCTCCTCGTAGCTTCCCGTGGAAGACAAAACTAGGCTTTACCTCAATCTCACACGTTTCGAAGACATCTACGTGTCGAGCTTCCCCTTGGAAAAGAAACATATACTGGCAGAACCATCTGCAGGTGATGGAAAGGGTCTGCTTATGATTTCCAGTTTTCGTTCACTCAATCCGAAGCTCTCAAAATATGCTGGAAGTTCCCCTCTCCACGTTTACAACCCACACTCTGGCCTCCAGTTTGACTCGAAGAGCAGCAAGGCTTGACAATTTGCTCTGACTTGACTTTTCGATTTGAAATGTGTCATTACTGCGGAAATAATTGACTGCAAAAGCTGTGCTGCTGGCCTCTCAGTGAACAGTTTGGATACTAGACTTAGCTCTGATGTGCTATGGTGAAAGGGCAAAGTGAAGGAAAATATTTCCACAATTTCCACAATTGTTTTCATTGCTATCGATTAGCTGATTCGCGATTGAGCAGCAATGGAAATTCGCTGACTACGTAATCAATTAATCATTCAATCAATTACTAATATATTAATAGCATTCTTATACGTGTTTACTTTGCCCCTACCCTCTCATCATCATAATCGATCACCCTGTAAAACAGAAGCATGACAGTGAGACTGGATGATCCCCGCAGAAGCATGGAAGGAGGAGGAGAGAGGTCTTGGGAATTGATCTTAGCCATGTGCCTGCTTTGTGGGATCCTGCATTCCCTCAATGCGAATTTGGAGAAGAGTCTCCGCTTGAAATACCTTTGGAATGCCCGGCTGACGGTTCCTCATGAAGACGAGGAGACCATGAGGGTCCTGAATAAAGTCCTACTCGAGAATATGCTCCCTGGCCACGTCGCCAGGCTGTTCCTCTCTCGAGACAATACCACTCAGGTGACACCGATAGAAAAAGAATTGGAATTTCTTTTTCTTTACTCGGAGGAAGTGACTGATGAAACTCGAGGGAATCTGAACGATAAGTCTTCTTCCCCCAGGGTCTGTATCACGAGAAATACTCCAGTGTGGCCGTGATGTTTGCTTCCATTCCCAACTATAAGGAATTCTACGACGAGAACGACGTGAATCAACGAGGTCTGGAGTGCCTACGACTGCTCAACGAAATCATCTGTGACTTCGATAAGGTCTAGCACTTTCCATTCCGTCCATGCAGTATCGACCTGTGTATTTTTATTTGCATGGAAAGGGCTGGACCCTCCAGAATCCGATACTCTTCTGCTTTGAGAATCAATAAGATCAATGCGAACCCAATTCATGTTTGTCTTGGACAGTCCGGGAATTCGTGTTTGTCTTGGATGTGACGTAAATGGGTCGGCCCGGATTCCACATTTTCTCCTCTTTTCCTCTCGCAGCTGCTGCTGAAGCCGAAATTCAGCAGCATCGAGAAAATCAAGACAATCGGGAGCACGTACATGGCAGCTGCTGGCCTCCAACCCGGCGAAAGGAAAGAGGCGGAGGTGAGATCCACAGACGCGGCTCGGCTCGTGTCGGTTGAAGCGAAAAAAGAAATTCCCTGCTCTTTGATATTCTGTGACGCTTTTGAGACAGCAGATTGCATGAGAAAGTTTTCTTTAGTAATTACTTCTCTCTATCCTCTAACAGCCAAAAGTTCGTGCCCGTTCTTCTCGAGACGTTTTACAGCACAAGATATTTTGCAAAAAAGCAACTGGAATTTTATTTTTGTGCAGTAAATGTCCAGCATGTCTAGCGATTTCGGACTCTTGTTCCTCAGTTTTTCTGGGAATATGATTCTTTCCCCGAAAGATGAGGCATCGAAGAAAACCTGTTGTTTTTGAGAAAAGGTAGGATGGGATAAGAATTGCGTAAGAATTTCCTTGCAGAGGGTAGAAGAAAGAGTAGAAGAAACGAACCGCTTACGGATTGATCCACAAGCTGCGAGAAAATGGTTAATCTGAGGTTAAAAAAAGAGGAAGCGGCAGGCCGAGCTTATAATCAAGCGTAGCTTGAAGCTTATCTTAAACTGAAGAAAAGGGTGTGATCTATTTGGAGGACTCTCAAGTTGAGAGGAAAAAACACAAGAATTTTCACTCGTCGTCAGTGCCGCAGGTCCGAATGTCGGAGTCGCGGTGTGAGAGCAACAATAATACCTCGAATTCGAGTTACGTGGGTAAAGTCGTTCCCGCGGTAGAGCGGCTGGAGATACAAGGACCAAAATGTGAGGATGCTAAGAGGATAAATAGGAGAAGTAGTAGATGGGGGGGGGGGGGGGTCCGTGCCGTGTGCAGTCATCGTGAGAACGTGAATCTCATTTGAATTGTTGCTTTCGTAGGGAAAAAATTAGATGACTCTTCGATACTGGATTTTCTCGACGTTCATCGTTCGGGGAATCTGAAACGAAACTGTGTGGGGGGGGGGGGGGGGGGGGGGGGGGGGGAATTGTCTTGCTGTCTGCTCGCTCATAATCGCGAAATAATTTTTCAGAGTTCACAGTGGGACAAAGTCGCGCTTTCCTGGCCAAAATTAAAATTGCTGTTTCATATGGGATTATTCAAGTTTAATTACTCTAAAGCACCAGCAAAGCCATATTTTGTTTTAATGAAGGTTTTACATTCCATACATGGTGATCAAAAAGTTTACTATTGGTGTCTGAACAAACTACCATGAACAGTGGAGTAACTTCAGGCGATAACTCACTAAAGCAGAAATTCTAGACTATGCATGCAAATTAATTCCTGCAATCCATGCATGCAGATTCGAATGCAGAACTTCTTGCACAATCCTTTTCATCAATTGGTCCAAATAATTCATTTCTTTAGGTTTCGCACAAAAAAAATGAGTACTAGAGCAGGTTTTGTTGATGTCAATGTTGATTCTATATTTCTATCAATAATTTTCAGATGCATATATTCTTTCTTCAACGTCTTTTTAAATATTTTGATGAATATTCGATTGCCGCATTATGTACTTCACGAGGGGGATGTGATGAGGAGAAGCGAGAGATTCGGGATCCTTCGCAACGGATTTCTTTAAATGCGTCAATCCTCGAGACGATTCTTGGAAGCAATCAACACTGATTGAGGAAGGAAATTTTTGCGCATGTTTGCACACCCATGCATGGGTGTGCAAACTTTCAATGGATTGAAGTCAGGCAAACAAAGATTGGACTCAAGTGGGAATTACAGTAGACACCCTAAGACATTTCACTCCTATTGTCAACTCATAGGGTATCTTCCACTTTCGCCCCCGTAGACTTTCGCCCTCGAGACTTAATTGAAAGATGGTTGCTAAATTTTCTCTTTTATTTCATCTCGATAAACGGGGGCGAGAGTGCACGGGGGCGACTTTCCAAACGTTGATTTCGTGAATGATAACCAGCCTCAACCCTTTAAAAGGGGAGGCAAGGTTGACTCCCAATTTCTCTTCCGTACCCCGATGGATAGTGAAAATGACTAGGAGTTGATAGAAACTATAGTCCCTCATGGATTCCGATCATATTTTCATTACGAAGCAGTCATATAAGGGATGATGATATAAAACACAAATCAGGTCATCCAGCTAAAATGAATTGCATCTGAACAAACTTCTTTCTATTCAGACACCATATGAGACATGGCTGAAACATATTTTTTCAGATCAATTTCGTTTCGAAGAAATAGAATCTGGAGGCGGTCAATCCGAGCCTCCAAGTCGATGTATTTCTTTTTCCTCCTCATCCTTGCACCATCCAGCATGACCAGCCGCGATTCCATGTTGATTGTTCCTTCTGAATCAATGCCACGAGTTCACATCGCATCTGGCGAATTACCTTTGCCACCTTCATCTTCTCGGGATTCTTATCATGAGCATGGCGCCCGGGAACACTAAAAACTTGTTGCTGATCGTCCAGATTAACGTCAGCTCGGCATTTTTCTTTCTCGCATATTCAGCGACTCCGGTTCTCACGCTTCCAGTGAGATCGATACACATAGCCTTCGAGGACGAACTTCCTTCTGCCCCTTGCAGTCTCTATCGTCTCTAACTTATTTTCAGTATCCATCTTGCACATGGAGGGATAGTGAAGCTAGGAGTTGACCTTGCCTCCCCTTTTTAAGGGTTGAGGCGGATATGGGTATCAGTCGTGAAAATGACGCGTGGAAAGTCGCCCCCGTGCACTTTCGCCCCAACCGTGTGCATGGCAAAGATTAGATCAAATCTTGTGATTCTTGTCAATCGGAACGCGGGGGCGAGATTCCACTTGGTCGAAAGTGGAGGTAATCACTCATAGCAGTTAGTTTTCCCGTGACTGATAAAATACAAAGTTAGATTCCAAAAAAATTCCAAAATCTTTGTCGCACCCGATCGACTTCGATCGGCACACAAAGAATTTGGCTTATCAATAATTGAAGAATGAGCTCATAAATGTAGGCATCACGCCCATATTAGTTTATATAAGATAATGATATCACATAATGTGAAAGTACTTATTCATAGAAGCCTCCATCAAGTCCATATAACTGCATCATGGTTTTTTTTTCTTACAACAGAGTGGTTTCATTTTAACCTGAAGAAATCACGGTCTGGACGGGTACTCAGCGTTTCGTTGTGCTTTCACAGCTCCACCTCGAAAATGGAAAGAGGTTTTTAAAACCGTATTTGCTGTTTTCTTAAGCTTAATTATTAGGTGACAAATAGGTTGTAAATGAGAATCTTGCTAGATAACTCGAGATTTTACATTTTAGCCAGAAAAATGCTGCTTTGTCCCATTGTGGAGTATCGCGGTTTTTTTTGTGCCTCATCCGATACTAAGGTCAGATCCCGTACCGGAATGCGGAAATTTTATTCGTCGACGAATGGGCCTTGCAACAACGACTGCCTCTTTTCAAGCCATTGCCTCATCATTCCAATCACAAAACTTCTGCCTCTATTGCTAGACTGGGCAGAGAAATCGGAAATGGAAACAGACATTCGGGAGAAAATTTGGCGGACGAAAATTTTTTTATTTTTAATTTCTATTAATTCCCTAAATCGTGATCAAGACTTTGATGGATTTGGGAAAGAATCTATTCATATAGATCAAATAGAACAAATAAATCGATTCGTATTTTCATCTCTACAATTTATATTGAAAAACATAACACGTTGATGATATATCTCGTCGCAGCCCTCCACGTTTGAATTGAGCAAAAAAGACTCGCCATGTTTTGAAGTGGAACCGGAAGAAAGTTGAACTTTCCAGTTCTCCTTGAAAGCAAGACTCTTGAAAGTAAGAAAATGTCTCTTTAATGCATAGGCGACTCTGGGCTGAATAAGTAGTTTTCCATCCATCATTAGGGATGAGTAATGGCCGCTGGCCCTGTCAAAGTAACTTCAAAGCAAACTGAACCTAAAAAGGCATTGTAGGTTTGAGCCAGATCGCCGTGAAACCGGCTTATGAAACCGGCACATAAAATACACTGTGCCGATCTAGCGTGCCTCAAATGTGGAGACCGATTTAAGTGTCAATTTTCCACTCAACGATTTGGCGGTGCTAGCATAAGCGGTTGACAGCACAATGGAGGCGATGTTCGTTGCTGTGAAGGGTCCCTCCTCTTCGTTCCATCAATTGCCATGTGTTTTGGAAGTGGGAACCTACTCCGCCCACCACTCACAAAGGGAGAAGTGGAACAAGGCAAAAGGAAATGGAGGGACCATCCACAGGAATGGGAAAAGCAGAGCTTGAGATTCACGCGAGTCATTCTTGCTGGCGATGGGAAGTCGATTTGTCGTGTAGACGAACGTTGCGTTTTTTCTTTGCGCTAACGTTTCGTCACTGAACCCTGCTTGTAATTTCGTATAGACATTTCGCACTCATTCGTTCGTCAGAGTCGTGGTGAGATCCCAAAACAACAATGCCCCATAAATGTGCACCCGCAATCACCCTGATGTAATGGCGCTCAGACAATATCTGTTTTATGAGGTCGCAAACGAGTCTTCATCACTGCAATTCTTCTCCTGCTATGAGTCAAAGTTACGTTTCTTGGAGCATTTCCCCCACTCACTCAACTTGAAATGGACGAGCCAGTGTAAACCGTGAACTCAGCCTATGATGATCAGCCTCTCTGACGTTCTTGTCCCTTGGCATGTTGTCCTTGTTGGGTACAGCCTGGCAGGTGACTCTTGCGATCGAAGTAACAGCATCCAGCTAAGATATGACGAATAAGGACATGTTTTTATTCTCATCAAAATATCCCCGGAAGAAGAAAAAATATCGTGTACACGTTGGGATGTTTCAGGGACGAACACGAAAGGAAGAGCAGAACCTGGTGGTCATGGTTGATTTTGCCTTAGCCATGATGGCCGTGCTTGATCAAATCAACAAGGAGTCCTTTCAGCGGTTCAAGCTTCGGATCGGTGAGTCCTTCATCCACCCTCTCTGGCGTCCTCCCCCTCTTCACCCCACAAAGCTGAATGACCTTAAAGCTTACATGGAGCTATTTTTATGCTTCACTTGGGGGACATTGTGAGTTCGATCAGTCCATTGAACTGAATGGGCCCGTGGCATCAGTTACAGCAAAGCCCTACGGTGTTTAGGCCAATTTATTCGCGTGTGGAGGACTCAAAGAACTTATGGCAGATAAATTGCATGAACCTATTTAAATTCATTATAATAAGTTATGATAATAAAGTACTTTTCTTCAAATCTCAGATGTCTCGAGAAAAAAATTCTTATTTGGCTGCTGTTTGGTGAACAGGGGAACAGAAAATGAAGTTAAAAAAAAGAAGAAATTCGAGAATGACCCAATGAGTAAATTGGTTCCCTCCTTTCCCCAGTATCAGTGGTTCCCAAACTTTTTTGGTCACGACTCAAAATTCAACATCAAAACCCTGCCCTATATCATTAGGATGTCGCATAAAAATGGACCAATCCGAGATGCGGCGTTACACTATTTTATAATAGCAGACAGGGGCATCCAATAAGCGTCTCCCGACAAAATGTTGAAAACAAACATGTCGACAGTCCTATTGTCGATTTCCAACTACGTCGAATTCCTGAACGTCAAATGAATGAAATGGTGAAAGTTGAAATGTCGAGTGAGAGAAATGTCGAAATGAACTTTTATTTCTACTGTCAATGAGGTCTCGTCATGCCGAACATGAGAAAACTGCAATAGGTTCATGGTCCATAAAGGAAGGCAGAAATTATTTGCAGCTATAAATGTGATAACCATTAACGTGGAGGAAATCGCATTCAAAACTGAACATTATGTGCCCTGCACGCAAGTAATCACTCACTTCGCGATCAGATTACGAAGAGACAATTTCATGGATGCAATTACTTGGGATAATACTTGATGGTACTTAGAGTGGGAAAATCCTACTGCCTTTTGGATAAGTCGACGGAAATGAAATCTCTAGATCCTTTCTCGTCAGAGACACACGCAAAACATGGCGTGCATGGCCGAATTTTCCCGTTTTAGGTGCGTGAGTATCGTACACTTACGGAGGTACCTTTATCAGTTCGTCAATGAGAGTCACAACGCCGCGTGCATGGCAATACACTTTCTCCTTCCTACAAGTTTCACGCGTGAACAAGTACCTATGAATAAGTACCAATAATTTTATACCTATCTGGGAACGCACATATTCCATTATGGTCTTGGTTATGGCCCCAGTTCGACTGATGGATGCGAAGTGTGCTTGTTACTGATGTAATCGACACCATTAACGCTGACTGATGCAGACAGGTGATAAGGTCGACAAGACAGTCTTTGTTGCCTCGAGGACTAACAAGGAATCTGCTCTCCTTGATCATATTAGGACCCAAGGAACGGAAAGGAATAACCGGATTTCGACATCTTGAAGATTCCACTTTTTCAACTTTTTGACGCCTTCGGTTTTGTTAACAATCGACATTATACCCATTCGACCATTTTCCATTCGACGTTGAGTGGCATTCGACGTTTTCGCTAGTCGACATGAAATCTGACGCTTTTGTGGCTTTCGACATTATGTTACAGAACCGCCAATAGGATGCGGAATTAACATGTTCTTGCTTAGTTTTCTGGGTTCCTTTTGGATGCCTCGTTTTGCCAGGAACTGTGAAATTGAAACCCTATTGTCATGATCGTTCTTCTGAAATTTACCTATTTTTAATAGAAACCATAATAGTATAAGGGAGACGAATAGTTTCACGAACGACAAGACTACTACTTCTGTTGGCACGCGCAGAGACGCTGCCATCTCTCTGAGAGCGAAAGAATGCCAGTGGTTTACCGCTGAGTACAGAGATGTCACTAGAGGAGGAAGAAAAGCCAGAGCCCCAAGGGAGCTCTCTCCAGGGGCTCCAGGAAAAGCACCTGTTGTCGCATGAGGAAAAATCGAACCAGCAATTCTACCCTTCCATAATGGGTTTTCCATTAATTTAAGCGAGAATAATCGAAACATATTTTCATTCCGTGATCAAAAGTGAAACGAACACAATCTGTTCGGTGCCGTCAAACTTGCACTACCATTTATTAACTTCGTGCTTCTCGATCGATGAAGGAAACTCAATCGGGACACCTGTTGCTTGGTGTGAATGGAGAGTCCTTAGTTGAAAAGAATTTCCAGTTTTAAATCCATATCTTCAATGGTGATGGGGAAAAAAGAGCTCGAGAGTTGAACTTTAATGTTTGACACAATTCTTTTTTTTTCCGAGGTGTTTCAAGATTGGTGCCTAGCAACAAGTGGATCACTAATTCCCTGATCGGGTTAATGGTCCAAGTAATTTTTATCCTCTAACTGCATATGGCCACAAAGCAGATTCCTGACCAATCAATTGCCTCACACGTGTTCATAGAAGTCATGGGAGGAAAAAATTAACCGTGAATTTTAATATAGCGGATCTCCATAAACTTGGCTAGAATAGGGCAAGGTAATTGAATGAGGTGCATCGTCGATGGTGTTCCATAAAACAAGATTTTGCAATGTGTCTTTAGCTGGAGTGATGTGGTGGGCTACCAGTGAATATGGGATTTAGGAAAAGATTTGTGGGTTTGTTTCTTTATTTGTCGTAGAGGCCTTACTTTCACTCTTCGCAGAAAACCATTTTGTGAGCAGATGTCTCCGCGAACGATCGTGCGTTGATAATGCGACGTGATTTCATCCTCCAATGGGATTCAAGCCGCCGACCTTTTTAAAAATGTTTAAACGTATATACTTGTGCTTCTCCGTCGTCGTAAATACCAAATATGCAGTATATCAGCCTATATCTGAGGTTCGGTCATCTCTATATAGGGAGGTGTACTTACATATTGGAACTGCTTGTGCTACCACCGCTTATTCATATAACAGTACAGGTTTGCCAGCAAAGAACCCTGGTTGTAAATAAACCAGAATGGACTCCCTTACCTTGATTTCGAGCCAGAAAATGGCTGTTTTCTTCAAGAGGCATGGACAAAAAAGAGCGTCATCAAGGACTTTCCTGTATGTACAAGGTGGATAAACCCCCTCAATTTTTGCTATTCTCTCGTAACAACGGAATAACGAGACGATTGGCAGATTATGATAATTCCCTTACTCACCAGCTTCACCTAGCGGGGGCTGCAAGATGATCGTGCCTAGAGTGACTTGAAAAGAAAGTGCCATCGTTTTTACCTGTCCGGCAGTCGTTCATGCGAAGAAAGACTTCAATAGCTTGCTTGATGCTCTCTTTCGATTCGCCTATCGTTTCTAGCCTTTATACCCGCCTCCCGAGATTTCCCCATAAAAGTAATTCAAAGCAGAGAAGATCGAGAGAGGGAGCGCGCTGGCCATATGTCATCAAAACGGCGGGCAATCATCCCAGGACACAATTACCGGGACAGGCTAACATTGACCGCTGTATCCAATGGACAATAAAAATCCGTACACTTCTGTAGCTACATCTACTAGAGGAGAGCAGTTAGGCATGACATAGGGCGTCTGCGATCGGGTGTCTGCACGTGTCTCCATAACTGTATTCGCAGAATTTGAGATTCTGTTACATAGCATGCGGAGTTGCCATATATTGGGGTATCATTGCGATACACTTTCCAAGGACATGAAAAAAGGCGTTTAGCCATCTCTGCATATTACAGTATTTAAAAAAAAATGCATGTTGCCTCAAATTCAATAGCCAAATCCCTTCATGACCTGAGACACCCTAAATTAGTGCTTGTCTATAGCGTTGGGCAAATCGTTTCCATGGGCATGCAAGCTCAATTTAACACGGATTACAGCTGAAGATTAGTCTGCCCCCATTTAACCTGAGATTGTTGCTTGTTTCTTCTTGAACATGTTTCTCCCCTTCACACATTGCAGATATGGAGTTTGTGACTTTAGCCCGAAAATGATTTATTCAGAAGAAATTTGCTTTGGCTGGAAAGGAACACAATTTGTTTTGTAATACTCAGGTTTAAGTTTAACTGGCGGTATGCATGAAATCAGTCGCAGTTTCACTCCATTTCGTGTCATCAATAAAGGTTACTCATCGTCCGCATTAAGTTTTTGTTAGCATTCCTTTTCATTCCAACAAAATACAACTCCTATAATTATCCGGGAGTGGGGATATCAGCCACTCCATACATAGAGAAGGGCTTGGTGCTTGGTGACGAAGTCGAAGATGTCACCTCCATCGTCTTGCACGTTCCCGACATTATATTTCTTCTGTCATGATTCCACCAAGTTCATTATCATTCACAGCATGTCCATTCGATAAGAGCAGTTTTCCCTGTCTGGTATCTGGCGTTTGAGAAGCCTCCTCCGCAGGGCTCGTACTATTAGCTTCCCGACCACCTTACGCCAGCTGTCCGTTTTTTCCTCCTGGCCGTAGGCCTCAAATATGCATAAACCTACCGAGTAATAACTACTTTTGATTCCGTGTCATTCAACGTTGTCCCGGGACCAGGAAAGGAAACTCGATGCCGTGGGATGCATGTCATTCGGCCCTGTCACTCAGCCCTGGCCATGACAGAGTTGAGGCGCATTTGGGACCCATTCCCCCAAGTTTCCTCCTCCGCATGCCACTTTTACTACATCTCACGCCATCTCCGAGGACCACTTCAGGTTTCTTTTTGGCACATTTCCCCGTCGACCATGCGGTGGAGACAGCTAACTCAGCACAGCATTCCATTTGAGTCCCTTTCCATGACTTGGCTACGTTATGGCCGTTACATAAACTGTAAAGAAAAAAAAAAAGAGGAACTCCCTGGTGGCTTACGCGTGTAATTAGGCCAGGGTGCACGAGGGGTCAATTGGAAAAACGGCCTCGGGACTGGGACGCATTGGAAAACAAGCTGTCATCGAGAGGTTCTACGTGGCGCCGAGGAATTGCCTTCTTGATATATACGAGACAACTGGAATAACATTGGGATGTCTCTTTTGGCGCTGGTCTCGGTCGCAGTTTTGACGTGTCTCGTCTTGAGACGAAGACCACGATGAGGAGGTAGGTGAGCACTTTCTGGCACCGAATTCCCATATACTCATGAAATGAAACACCTTCCAGGGGAGGAAGAAGGAGGCCGAGATTTTCTCAGATAAAGAGGTCCCCGTATACCAGGGCATCCCATTGTGCCGGTCCCCGGGGGGGAAATGGATGGTGTTTTCTTGCGTTAGGGAAAGCCTAAGCGACACAGAGAATGAATGCCAGTTACGCAGGCAACAGCCAATGTAAAGTTTAAGAATGAAGCAGGCCTAGGCTCGTTCCGTGCCTTCCGGGCACTGTATGCCCGTGTGCGGTGCTAGTCAGCTCACAACGCATTATATCAGCCCCTTAGAGGACCCCCACACCGAAACCATCTTCCTTCTTCCGCCACATTCCTCCAAGAACAAGTTCTCGCGTCGCGGCGTCTGACCTTCCAGTTTCCTTTTCCGTCATTCATTCACGTCCGCTTTCCGTTTTTGTTTCCCTCTGAGTTCTGAACAAGCCCCCTCAAGTTTTTTCTCTGCTTTTCCCAATTGCTCCTTTCCATTTTTCACCCTCGGAAGGAAAGCTGGAATCTGGATCCCAAAGAACCGGACAGGAGAGGAGTAATCTCTCGGATGGAAGCTCTCAAGGTCATCAATCCATGTCATACTCTCGTCCTCGTAAAATGGAAGGTCGATGAATTGCATAGTTGTTAAGGGTAGTAGGGAAAGAACGTGTAGAGGTCATAGCGGTTCCGATGTTGGCGGATGAATGACCCATGCAAACATGCGAAACGAAAGCAGGACAGGACAATACTGCATCGTCGGAGCGTTAGCTTTCCTAATGACTTTGCCGAAAGAGATGCTGAATAATCGACGTACCCTATGGGTTCCCTTGAATTAGAACCAACGTCTTTTCCGTCTGTTAGTTCCTTCTAGCGCCGGCCCTTCTTGACATGCAGACCTCGTCTTCCTTCCCTAAACAACGCTGACTCTCCTTGAACTTCCTTGCATCTTGTCTGCACAAGAGACAGGCACATCTCTGAATGCCTCAAGTGGGAGGGAGAATAGTGCGAATTACGCGCGGAGTATCTTGCCACAGTAAGAGAAGAGATGATAGGCTTGTGTCAGTGATTACAACCAAGCCCTCGAGCGCAAGAATTTCTGACCCCTCGTCGCGCAAAGGCGGAGACAGAATGAAGTCATTCGATGGAAAAAAATCACCATCGATAAATCAAGCGAGCAAACGATCGTCCTGTTGCCGACAATAGCTAATAACGGGTTGGAGACAGTCAGAAACTAACCCTTGTTGCACGAGAGACCAAGAAAAATCTATGGAGGGGGGAATGCGGAGGGAAGAATAAGAGACATGGTCCAGTGGAGGTCAGAATGGCTGAACGTTCTGATTGATGTGTCTAGGGGCGCGAACAGCTGCACTGCATCATTCGTCTCACATGCATCTTCGCTCTACTTCAGCGTGCAAAAAAAAGCCCTCGAAAATACTGTAGGTAGGCAGTCAGAAACCCAGGCTTACCAACCAGTTACGAAACCCAAAACACGTCCTCATGCGACCATCAAGCTGGGAGGGAAGGCATGGCATTCCCCAGTAGCTGACATATCTAGAGAGCGTAAGGGACATAATTCAGAGCATCGATATCTTTCATCTCTTTCTCGGCAGGCATAAACCATGGACCAGTCGTGGCCGGGGTCGTCGGGGCTCAAAAGCCTCAGTATGACATCTGGGGTAACACCGTGAACGTCGCAAGTCGCATGGATAGCTGCGGTCAAATGGGCAAAGTCCAGGTAAGGAATTCCTCTCCCTCCTTTCGAGTCGTATCTTTTTATGGACTCGTTAAGCGTCGTGAGAGGGAATTTTGCATGTGAGATGCACCGCGGGTTGCAGGTGACGGAGGACACGGCAAAATGCCTGGAAGCAGCTGGCCTGGAACTGGAGTTCAGGGGTCCCACATTCGTGAAAGGGAAAGGGACTTTGACCACCTACTTTCTGAAGACCATCTTCGACGCTCGCCCCTGTCCCTGACAAGAGTCACTATTTCCCCATGGACTTAATCTCGCTTTATGCCTCTCGCTTCTCACTCTTTCGTCTTGGGATTCCATGTAATTTCTACCCCACCTTGCGGGAAGATAAATGGAGAAAGCAACCAGAGAGAAACCCCTCCTTCTGCTTGGATTCGCGCCAGACTCACTTCTTCACCTGGTTCCGTGGGTACAGTATGAAGTTATATCCTACACTGTGAATGAGAAAAAGTAGGCGTCCAGCTTCATATTTTCGAGTCCATTTTTCTCTGTAATCGCCAGAAATATTGCCATGCGACCCACTCCCCAATTTGACAATGATGAATGTCAGTTTTCGTATATGCTACGTGCAGCGTGTTTCCCTCACACCCGTACTTCCCACGGCAGCTAATAAAAAGAAAAACCGACAACTTGGAAGTAATCCGAACAGGTAATGTCACAAAGCTCGTGTTCCTTAAACGCAGACAACATTTTTGAAAAAGTAAGTGAACATAGAAAAGTAAGAAGGGATTCAGGGGACAGTAGTAATCGGATCACAACCGTGATGGAATGTAGCATTGGGCACTTCTTGGAAGCTTAGTGGAATGAAGAATAATGCGTTTGTACCATGCGATGAGCGAAGGGGCGAGGACAGGCGAAAAATAACATTACGAAGAGCTCTTCTTGGTTTTCTCTTCCACGCAACTGATCCAATCGAGAAGCATTTTCACTCCTTCGTCGACGCAGGGATGGTAGAACGGGAGTTCTTTCTTCAGTTTCTCGAACCATCGAGAAACATTCGGGTAGGACGAGATGCTCCACCCCAAAGCGACGAGATGAGAGACGGAGGCGAGAACAGCGAAATCCGCGATCGTCAGTTGACTCCCAGCCACGTAGGACCCGCCGCCGTTTCGATCAGCGCTCAAAAATTCGTCCAGATACTCCAAGCTTTGTTTGAGGGCATTTCCTTTGCTCGGTTCCAGTATCCCCGAGCCAAGAATCTTGGGTTTCTGTGAAAATATCATTCCAGATAATTTATTCTTCTCTCGTTCCCTCCTACAACGTGTATCAAGGCCGATTCCTGGAGGTGGATAGAAAAAAGTTATCCCCGCCACGTGGAAAGGCTAGATGGTAATGTTAATGGATTGAAGCCCCGATTTATATGTGCATTCCAAGGTGGAGTCGATGTTGGCACTTGAGGCGAAACCTGGGATGAAACTCCCACGTGAGAGGAGATTCCCTTAGCCCACTAATGTCCCCATACATCCCCATCAACCGTTTCGTTTCGACACGCCCAGCCCTTCCTTGTTCTGCGTGGAAAAATGATGGGACCCTCCCCGCAGCTGCTTCACCCCTCATTCACACAACAGAGCATAGAAATTGCGCGACAAAAAGCTCCCCGGTTTTCTCGGTCACGATCACTCTCTCAGGTGGGGAAGAATGAGGGAGGGGGAGAATAATTAAGTCAGAAGGGACTCACGAAGTAGTCCTGGATGCTTCTGTAGAGGGTCTCGATGTCGAAATACAAAATCCGGTCCACCATCGCCCTTTTCTCGGCGTCTTTGGGATAGAGCGAGTCGTCTCTCCCGTATTTGGTGACCAGGTATCCCATGATTGCCCGGCTATATTCACAAAATAAGCGAGAAAGATTTTGCGGTTACGATAAAATAAAGGCGTTAAGTGCGTTCGAGAGGCTTTTTAGACCTGCACCGAAATATATGGAGCATTTGACATTTAGCCGCGAGTTCGTGACAGAGACATCAGAGCATGGAGACCTTTGACCCCAAGGCTGGCACATGCCAGCCATGTATGCCATTAGTGCAAACCTAGATTCGTGGTCGCAGACGTCTTTTGAGATTCTTGGCATGCCAAGTTGCGACAATGCCACTACATCCCCGACAACACGTTGTCCGAACTCCATATACGGCTTTAACAAAGGAGCCTCTTCGAGGGGGTTCCGATTGGAGTTAATTCATTGCATGAATCAGCAATTGACACAATGTCATAATCAGCGGAACGTTAAAACCTTTCCCTTTCCAAGCTTACGCCCTTTATGAGAGTTCGCCTTTGGTTTCATTACGGATTTCCAGAAGATACATGACTCTTGAATGACTTGGCATCATCCGTCCCTCCTCGAGTTATCTGTACGTTTCGCCTCCACAGCTCTCTATTTCCTTCACAAAAGCCGTGTTTCCGAGGTCTGGGCAGTCATCTTTTGTCATCGTGTTACGGTACAACATCCGAGGATGACGCCAACAGATCCTTTCACGATCGATGATGGGCTGGGCAAAGCCACGCTGACCACTCTCATTCCTTTATCGGGAACCTCAACTGTAGATGGAAGGGAGACGAAGGGCAGGCCAAGGCAGGAAATATGAGTGTAAATATATAAGTTAACAGGTAAATAATAACCCAAGGTAAATCTCAGCTTAAGCTGATAATGACGGCATCCCAAGGGAGAAGAATCCAGTTACTGACTTCCGAGTTCCAACGCTCGTAGAATTCCATTTCTGATATGAGGAAAGTAATGTGGCGAAGAATCCCGATCCTCTTGACTGTGGAGCGTATGAATCTTGGGGGGGGGGGGGGGGGGGGGGGGGGGGGGGTTTTTTGAGGAGGGACGGATGATGCCAAGTCATTCAAGAGTCATGTATCTTCTGGAAATCCGTAATGAAACCAAAGGCGAACTCTCATAAAGGGCGTAAGCTTGGAAAGGGAAAGGTTTTCGTTTTCTTTACCATCTGCCGCCAATAGGTTTGTGCATAGCGCATTACTTATACAGTCCTACCGATTACCGCCACGATTGTGGACTATCCACATTATATAACTTGCTAGGCAGGAGCTGCGGCTTCTATCGAAGATTGCGACGCACTAAGGAACGATTACAGAATTTGTGCAGCATTTAAGCTGCCTGGTTTTCGGAAACAAAATTGGGATGTCTGACGCCATTATCAGCTTAGGCCAAAGACTCGAACACACAGCAATCGAGAATCGCGTCGAGTCCATCAGAGTGGGACGAAGGGGCAGAGGATGATCGGAGAACGATGAGGTGCGACGGATCGGAAGTGAATGCGTCCAAGTCGATCGTGGCTTGAGGAGTCAGTCCCTCCCGCTCCGCCGTCGCATCACAGGCCAGCGGCAGCAAAGCGGAAAAAGACAAACTCCCGCAAGCCATTCTTCTCCTCCTTCCTTCTCGCTCCCCAACGACGAGCGAGTTCAGATTAAACCGAAGCCCTCGCCTTTGGAATTTCGCTGAAAGAGAAACGTCGGTCGGTCCTTGGCCTTGCCCTCCGCCGCGCCTTTTCACACGTTTGCACACATGATCGACATGCACTTTTCGAATCCCTCAACGCTATCCTCTCCTCGGCCGCGTACTTGAAAATGTGAAACCGGTCGGAAAAAAACCGAAGAGGGATCACGAAGTCGTGAGAATGTATCGCCTGCGGCAGTGGCATGCGAAAGGAGTCACGTGGAAAGACTCTCTCGCTCTCCAAGCCTTCATGCATTCATTGAGGCACCACCTGCTGCAAGGCGCAAGGTCGAAGACAATTTCGACACATCCGAAGCCCAATTGCGCCTAATTCATAAAAAAAAAGGGTCCCTCCCCCCTCGGAGTTCCTCTTCGAAGTGTGATGCAACATCACGGCATGAAATGAACTCACCTCTCCCAGAGAATGAATCCGTTGTCATTCAGCGTCGGGACGGTGTGCTGCGGGTTCATCTATCGGGAGAAAGAGGAGAGAGAAAACTCCATCAACCAGATAAAGTTCGTGGAGGTTAAAATCCGTGGCGATATCGGTGGATTGATATGCATCTAAGGTCTCACTCCCTCCCTCTGATAAACCCTTTCGACTCCCACGCTCCGTCTCCTCATGAATCATCCCTGTCTCGTGCTGTCTCTTTCGCTTCTTATTCCCACTCCCACTTCCATGATGTTCTTCCATGTCGAATCGATCATCTCTCGGAATCGGGACTTTCCCCTTTGCCGGGACGTGATTAGATCGCATGGTGCTCCGACGCGTTTCGACTCTCGTCGTCTTTTTCCGTGTCGAATCGATCACCCTTACCGATTCCTTATCTGTACCGATTTGGAACTTTTTATAATCCCGTGTTTTGTGATCTATATCTTAGTGGGGGGGGGGGGGCTTTGTTTACGAGCAAGGCGCAAGGCGTACAAGAGCCAAATACAGCGGGGAAAATCTGACAAAGGGGGTCGGACGTGCTATGCATTATGGCTCTATTCATCTATGCTCTTTTATGACTAATCATACCAGAATTACAGGGGATTCATCCCGGGGGCGGGGAGAATTCCTGTGTGCGAAGAACGGGAGACTGGAATCATGCTGATCTCATTCCTCGGCTTCCATTACGCTCACTTAACATCGGCCGATCTCACCGCGGGGAGAACTTCTCGACACAGAGACGCAAATGTTAGTCGTACGGGGATCCCGGGGGGTAACTCTGATGCCGGATCAACTTATACGGGTACGAGAACGAGTAACTCGGAACCGGGATGATCAGTCTTCAGATAATCATCTCCGCATCGTATTTATTAATATTAATTCCTCTCCTCCGAAGGGCAACGAAGGACCGTTCTATCGCAGCGAAAAAAGTTGCTCACTTGCTCCTGCAACTCGGCATAGTAACTTTCGTATCTTGGGCCGTAAACAAACCAGGCGGTGGTTCGGTTGCATGACAGAAAGATGAATGGGGGCGAGTTCGATTCGAAAAAGTCGGGTAATTCCTATTCCTTGCATCAGCGAAACCTGCTGTGCACTGACATTATCGCGCTTCCCGCGGCAACCCAGTGCTAATGTAACCTCATCAATTAGGTCCAAGATAATTTTTTATGGAGATGAAAGTCGACGCTGGAAGGGAAGTTATGAATGACTTAAATGGCTCTCAGTGCACATCCCACCCGAGCATTGCAACACCGCCGAACTCCAGCAATCGATCTTCATTCGACCGATCGGGAGAGGGAATTCGTGCAAATCACGAGTGTGGGTTTGGGCGTATCTGTCTGACGCCGGTCACGAAGCCCATCGATAAAGTGTCCTGCCCTCTTCGCCCCGCTCTTTATGCACAATCCGCCCTCTGTGCTCGAGTCCGACAAAGGAAGGAAAGCAAAAGGATCGCGGTTGTTGTGTTCTGACCCCCCTACGTGATGAGCCTCCTCAAAGGAGTCGAATGATAATTTGTTGCGAGGGAAACCACAAGGACTCACCCTGATGAACCATGGCTGAGTTTGTTCCGCTTTCTTGAAGATGTCGATCTTCTTATAGTCCACGTCCAATTTGAGGGCCTTGATGGTGAACATGACGGACCTGCATGGTGGGGATGCAGCGGAGTAGAAAAATTCGATATTGGTATCAAAGAGGCCCATCTCGCACGGCACGGAAGTCTTCTTTCCCTAGCCGCTCGGGTTCGAACGCGACGAAAGCCGAAGAAAGAGGGGAAGAGGAGGAGAGAGGCCGAGATCGGGCCGCACTTTCTCTAGCGTGCGTACTGACTCGTCATCATGGGATTCCTCGCGTTTTCAGGGCTTTCCTTTTCTTCTTCTTCGTCTCCTCCTTCCCCCGTGGCCGTGCTGTGGGGTCGCGACGCGCTTGCGCAGTTTTTCTCCGTCTTCGTATCTCCATCTCCTTCGCCTGTTTGCATGCTGCTTCCCGGTCCGCTCTTCTTCGCAGTCATGTCATACGCCGTGTCCTGCAAGATCTGCCAATACCTGAGGATTTCCCACCTCTCCAAATGGAATCAGGCGCTTTGAGAGGATAGAAGATCAAAGGTCACACCCTGGAACATGTATCTTCTGATAGGGGTGTTAGCCCCGTATCCGAATGGCCGATCTCTTCATTAGGGATCAAATGGTATTAATTTTTCGTAGTTTATCGACCTATTAGAAGAATGTTCAGATCATTGAAAGATTGCAGCCTAGCATGCGTGTGGGAAACGAGGACCTCCGTGTCAGTCTGGCTCTCCTCAAAGAGCAAGGTCGAGCTCAGTTTCCATACACACTGCAGAGAAGATCGAGTTTCTGTTTTTGAGGCGGATAACAAGCAGACGCCCTTAAACACAGTACTGAAGATCCATCATGACATCCCGTGTGTATGACATCCTGTCATCCATTCCCCATGTGCCAGGGCATCAGCTCTTTCTCCTCTCCCCCCCCTCCTTTCCTTTCTTCCTGCGTGCTTTCTCCGTGCATTCATTGCCTTGGGAAGCAGGGTGCAGAGCCCTCAGCCTCCAGTTCCCATCCGATCCGCATATCTCGGTATCAAAGCCGGTGGTCGGGATAACGGATTCGTCAGGCCGGAATGGGGTCACATCGGGGTTTCGGCCGGGAAGGGACGGAAAGCGAATGGCGAGCGAAGTCTGTTTTTGCATCCGGGAAATTAATTAGTGTGTACTGTATATGCATTCTTTCCTTTGTTGTGTGTGCCCGACCCCTGCCCGGAGCTTCGGGGCCGAGTGAATGGAAGAGCCTTGAAAGTTTTTCCGATTTCCTAATTTATAATTATGTCTCCTACTGGGCATGGTTTTTCCATGTCGATTCGAATGCGAGGGAAAAATGAGACCAGGTCATCTGCAAGTCATTGATCATAGTAGCATGACAATTCCATTACTATTATGGTTAGTTCCCCGCGTGCCATTGTGAAATTCACGCACAGAGCTGGAGAGGGTGCTTTCTGTAGGTATCAACACGAATTGCACGCCCATCTAAGATTCGACCTCAGCACACGGCTAGTGCATGGCACATATCACTTTGGCACCACTTCCACGTGGAAAAAGTGGTCACGATTTTTGTTTAGAAAGGAACTTGCCCAATCGTGAGAACATGGGTTGTAATGCACTCTTGCAGACTCAGGAGTGAAAGGCACGAAAAAACGTGGAATAGAACGAGATTTCATGGGCTTCGGTTTCATCTTCAATATACGAGGGGTGATCCAAAAGTAACGGGCAGCAACCTCTTTCTCTGCAATTCAATTTGATGCGGCAGGGCCGATTTGGGAGTGTGATTGCAAATTTCAAAGCCGGTGAGCGACTCAGTTCGCAACTGTGTGGCCTGGAGGAAATACAGTAACTTTAAACGAGGGCAGGCCTCAAAGCGGACGTTCAATAGAATCGATAATCAAGAAGCTCCTGCAAAAGGAAAAAGGGACGATGGTCAACGTGTTAAGATGCATATAAGGACTTTCAGGTTGTGCTGGAAATGAATTAATCATAATGTAATAAAGAGACCGGTGCTTGAAACCTGCGCAGGGTGTCCATCAATTTTATGGACTTGCAGCAATGCGGGCGTGAACTCGGAACACGTCATGCAAATGTTGAACCACCATAGAAATGAATCGTAAGTAATGGAAACGATGCCAAGAAGTAACGGACGTGCTGGACGTGTCGCACAGTACGTGATGAATATCAAACGAGTGCAATAAATTACTTCCCGTTACTTTTGGACTACCCCTCATGTTGAAAGGGCTAAACTCGGAAAGAGGAAGAACGAGGGCTCGGTGTTGGAACGAGGGCTCGGTGTTGGAACGAGGGCTCGGTGTTGAAACCCCTGGGGCAAATGGATCCGTTTCGTGCTTCTTTTTGACGCCCATATTCCACACCTTTTGATGCGAGGAACCGCCCTCTTCAATGAGACGGGCTGCTTCAAATGCGTTTCTACTCGAGTATTCCCCCCCCCCCCCCCAACCTCCCTTCCCTTCATTTCACTTTTCTGAAGGGGGGAAGTAATGTTGCATGAGGATCGATTCGGGTTATGGAAGTCACGTTCGCTTGGAATCCTATCTATTGCACGACTACACGGATTTTTCCTTTGAGACAATGGAAACTTTATGAACATGGAATTACACATAAGTCAGCCAAAGTATCCATGAATTCGATTCAACATGCCAACAGCCATGGCATTACCGGTTACCGGTTCTGTTGTAATTAGGGAGATCTGAATCCCTCGCGTTGCATCGGATGCTCCGGTTGAGTATGGTATTTTTGGCTGACCACTTGATTAAAATAAACCTTCAATTTCCATCATGACTCCTCCCAGGACAGACACTTTAAAAGCAAGAATCTGAGAGCGTCCACATATAATACTATACTGCCTCACTTGGTCCGTTCGGGCCTTGGGGAAGATCAAGCCCCAACAATCTGACACCAACGTTCCAGGAAATGGAGTGAGAACGATGTAAGCACTCACTTATTCATGTAGGCCACATGTAGGCCAGTACCATGATCAGCACTGTCTATGCCTAACCACCGGAGTCTTTATCGCCCTGGAACAGTAGAAGTAAAAATAATTGTGCGAGAATTATTACTTAATTTGGTTCTTAGCTCCAAAGGGTGTATGACCCAAATACGCCATGGAATTAAACGGATGCTTACAACGGCAATCCTCGGTCAGTGACCCCTCGGTTCTTCAAGAACGTCACCGAGGTCTTCAATCCGCAAATGAGATGAAAGGGGACCGCTTCTTGAACTACAGAAGGAAGAGAAAGCCCATCTTGGTTTATGGCTATCCTCGTGGATGCACCCACCTCACGAAAACTGTTCCGTGAGCACTAAAGTCAAATGGTGAGACAAAAAATGGGCAGGGACGGGACGACGGGAGATGATGGTGAAAGCAAAGAGAGAGAGTTCAGAGGTCAAGTTCCATTGGACGGTATTGTAGAGTGTATGGAGAACATCTATCCACCTGGCTTGGTAACTTGAACTCCCAGATCTGATGAAGAGATGTCGCAACCTCACGATCTACCTTGACATATGAACGTCTGATGCGCAATGATCCCTACGGTTCTTCTTCTTCGGTCAACCGCAGACCAGTTTCATCAATATTGATTCTTCCGTGATTTTTCATTAATTTTTTTCCTTCCTCGAGAGCTGTTCCCTCTCAAGGGCACACCAGTGTGACGGCAGCAGCGTAAGTCCTAAGCCGACCCTTGCGGTACTCCGCACAAAACTCCAACCGAGCTAACGTCGCCATGAATCCTGATTATGATCACTTTCAAAATCTACAAGCAGCTAATAACTGGTGCTGCTATTTTCATGCGACGTTGTGGACGGCTCACTTAGCTCTTGTGGGCGCGTTACTCAAGGCTCTCGTCCTGTAGGGGTTTTCAGTGGTTGGTCGTTTCCACGTTTGCTGTAGCTGCTAGGTGAGCAAATCGCTATACGCTTGAAATATCGCTGTCACAAATAGCCCTCCGTAGCAAGTGAGAAAATCGGAGATGGCGTTCGGCAAAGCTTGCATCTCTTACCAAGGGATGACAGACAGGGATGAATTAGAGTATTATCAGAAAATATTATTTTTTTTTTTTTTGCTTTTGAGGTCCACGCCCGAGTTATCTCAGGGGTGTTGGCCTCTTGATGGAGGATATAAAAACTTGGATGAGAGTGCTGACACATATCAAAATACTCGGACCCCAAAGGGTTAAGCACATCTTACTGCCTGCAATTATGATTGCTGGTGCGGAAGGATCGTGCTTGTACTAAAAGGGCTACTAAAAATAGTCATTTGATTACTGATACTGCCGCAATTCAAATCGATAGAAGTTGTGGAACACCAATATCAGGACCAGGGAAATCGGTAGTAGGCTTCATTACTGCTGCAGGAAAAAAGAAATGGATGCATCTCTACTCAAGTATTTACCGTATAAGGTAGTACATACCTCAAGTCGGAGGGAAGGTTTATATAAATATTTACTGAGGCTGCTAATCAAACAATAACTTTAATCCTATCAATTGTGTGCCGTTTGATTAACTGATGTATGGTATTGAATTTTAAACGACTCATGAGTCCCTCTCTGAATCTGGCTACGGAAAATTATTTATGAAATAACCTCCAAAAAAGACAGGAGATGAAGAAACTTCTCTGCCATGGTCAGAAGACAATACTGGGTGGTCCACAATTGTCTCCCCAAAAGTAAAAGCTCATAACTCAGGAAGTATACATCCGATGTCAATGATATATGACTCAAACGATAGCCAATTCAATATATTTTTTGTGGAAAATTTCAGCATTCTATATGGAAATGGAACAAAGTTACACTATAACAAATGAAAATACCCATATCGTGCAACTAAAGCCTGTAAATATCACAATCCCTTCTGACATTCGTAATTCATTCGTGGGTTTTTCATTCATCGCGAGGGATTTTCTGTGTCATGGGTGACCTCAGTATCCTGCAGAAGATGAATATTGACATTTCGTTTGATAATTTGAAGAGGGCAAATTTGTGCGGGGAAAATTTGGAAATTTCTTCAGTTTGGGTCCAAATGCCTCAGTTCCTGATGAGATCATGAAGGCAATTCATAAGAAGTTTCTGTACCTGAAGAGATTAATCGGCGGACCTATGACAATCTAGATATGCTGAAACAGGCCATTAGAGATGCCTTCGCCATGTAGGACCAGAGGTGATTTAAAGAATTTTGCTGCCATTCAAAGAGAGACTGCACCAAGTCATTGAAAATTGTGGAAGTCATATTGAACACTAATGATTTGGTGGCGTTCATTTGTTAGGATGTAACTTTGTTCTAGTTTCTTATGGAATGCTGAAATTTTCCACAATAAAAATATATTGAATTGGCTATCGTTTGAGTCATATATCATTGAAATCGGATGTTTACTTCCCCAGTAATAAGCTTTTACTTTTGGGGATACAATTGTGGACCATTCTGTAAAGTCATAATGTCTAAACCAATCAATTTGGCAGACTTATTATTTATGCTTTCTCAGAAGCTGTGGAAGCAGGTGGGACGTTAATTTTTGAAAAATGGATCACTGAAGTAAGGCACAGGAAGGACAATGGATCTCATCCGAGCAGTGTTGGGGAATAGGTAAACAGAAGTAATATGGCTTAAAATAAAATGCTTTTCCAGAGGGATATCGTAAAGCACCTCAATGATGTCAGGTAAGAGCAATGACTAAGGAAACCAGCATCAACATGAGAGAATTCATATCTGAGCTTGTATCCTGGGAAACTTTGTGCTTTGCCATTCAGTAAAACTAGTAATTTTTATATGGACTTAGGCAATGAAGGGTGCCCAAAGTGCGGCCCGTGGGTCGCATCCAGCACACAAAGTGCCTTAGAGAACATCCACTTTGAGCACCCCTGATCTAGATTGAGTTGAAGAAAGCATTATTTGTATTCATGGGTGATTTTCATGGAATGTATTTTTCAGTATGAGCACTGGGAAAAGGTTTTGCTGGATGCTGCATCATGCAGACATGCTCAGGTATCTTTATTGGAAAGTTCTTATCCATCAGGAAGATAAATATCAGTTCTCATATCACAAAAATTTTGAACATAGGACACAATGTGTTGGATTTTCAAGCTGGATTGATGAAAGGCTTCACATGGGCAGGGAATTACCACAGACACCCCTAGTCAAACCGGTAGATTGTACCTCCATGTCCCTGAGAGGAGTGGTATACATGGTGGTGATATCTCCTTGACATCCTTCCATGGCTCCAATTCTCACCACTGTCAATGATTTCACCATATTTGTTCCTCTAACCCTTAGGAAGGGTGTACAACAGTCGTAGAACGTGTAGGAGGTAGGGTAACCGAACCCTTATCCAAAGTAAGGTGGATGGACTCCGGGAACGTAGTGGTTAACTTGGATTAACTTCTTTTAATTTGTCTTGAATGCCTACAGGTAATTGCCAACAATGTTACAGTGAAGTTGAGGTTCATTTACTGATGTTCAGATAGTTAATGATCACAGCGTGCAACCTAAAGATGACAGGTGTCATATGTGGGCCTCTCTTTTCATGGCTCTCACATCTAGGTTTACACATTACATCTAGGTTGTACTTCCTACTACTGTTTTTTTTTGTTCTGAACTTGGTCATGCCCTTGGTTAGAAGAATAGCTCTTGGCCTAGTAAAATGAGACTCTAGACACTAATTTAACAACTACCCAAGTTATATCTTCTAACCTTCAATAGCTTTGACTATATATGGATCTAGGGCTTAAAGCAAACAGCATGCCATTTAAACTCATAATGGAACACCAAGCCCTGGGACAAACATGCACCTCAATGTGAGGGGTTGTTTAGCCAGGACTTATTCAACTCTGTGCAAATCTTAAACTTCTGACCTTCAAGGGTTTGGGTACTATAAGGCAAGAAATGTACATGCATGTGAATGGATAATGTCCATTTCCCCTTACAACCACAATATCAGTTCAGAACATTGGGGAAGGATGCTACACTCTCACATTCAATTATATATTTTGATATGCTAGGGTATTTATGAGGATATGCCACACTGCAGGTAAGGGCTTGGTGCATTTCAATAGCACCTGCCAAGTCAGCTCTTG